>MIQA02024422.1:0-30669 GCA_001887855.2 Sclerospora graminicola
TATCAATCAACATGTAGAAGAACTGACAAGCTATATGCTGTTTTAGGTGTGGAGCGTGGCACATAACTCGTCAGGATTGCGACTAGTATCGGGCGGCGACGATGCACTTTTGCAGGTATACGAGACTGCTGCGTCCGTTTAGTAAACCCATTACGGTAACCCGAAAGGCTAAATAAAACGAGCACTTTAATCCTACTCACAATTGTTTATGGCTATACTACCGGTAGAGAGCAGCAACGATAGTCAAGAGTAAAGTACAGTGATATCAGAAGATTGAAGAAACGCACTGTTCGGTCCGATTTGCGCGATCTGTGGCTCAACGTGCGCGGTTATGAGCGAGCAATAGAGCATCGCTAATACGACGCATTGAACTTATATCTAACTCAGAAGTCACGCGGCGATGTGTAGGTTCAACCATGTAGGCGAGCAAGGAGAAAGTTATAAGAGGTGACAGGTCAACACGTTTGACGAGACATTTGAGTTGGATCGTCACCCCGTTTTACCGTTTGATGAATACGTAATTGCAGTTAAAATAAGCGGAGATGCGTAAAACTGCACATGTTAATGTAAATTCACCACTTCAACTCGCAACGCTATTTACCTTTGAAATTTGATCAACTTCAAGTGCTGCTTAAAATCGAGGAGTCATGTCGTTCGATGGCGGTGCCGGAACAAAAGGCTTACGTGGAGGATTTAGTTTGGATGGAGCCGGGAGGGAAGCAGATGGCGCGCGTTTCTTTTGCGCAGCAAGCGCGTCTAGCTTCCGTTGCACGCTCTGGCCATAGTCTGGGTCACACTTTCTAAAGTTGGCGATAGCACGGGCTTGGATTGGCTTCGACGCATTCACCAGGGAGTTGGCAATGTTCTCAGTTAGACGGTCGCGTGCCGCGGCGTCCAACGGCTTTCGGTAGAATTCACCCACTTGTGAATAATTATCATCGTCCAAGGTCGAGTACTTGTCTACCGTCAAGTGGTCACCTTGGTATGCACGATACTTTATGGTCGTGTCCTCGGGTGGTCCATTCTTGCTATTTGGAAAGTAATTGGGAGCGCTGTAAATGTTGCCGTCAATGCTCATGGCGCCATCGCGCTGGTATGTTTGTGGCACTTGAAGCGGCCGATTCACAGGGATCTGGTTATAGTTGACACCCAGTCGGTGACGGTGTGTGTCGGGGTACGAAAAGAGACGGTCTTGCAGCATTTTATCAGGCGATGGCTCAATGCCCGGCACCATATGCGATGGAGAGAAAGCGAGCTGTTCAATTTCGGCAAAATAATTGTGTGGGTTCTGATTAAGCACCAAGCGACCCACCTCAATGAGTGGATATTTCGCATGGGGCTAAATCTTTGTCACATCAAATGGATTCATTGTTTCTTTCGCCGCCTCTTCAGGAGTCAACACTTGAATATACAATGTCCATGACGGATACTTACTAATCGCTTCATACAAGTCACGAATCGCATAGTCGGGATCCGATCCAGCCAGTGCTGCGGCCTTGTCCACCGGTAGGTTACGAATACGTTTAAAGCGTCACTTAGGCAGCTACAATGCATATTGCAAAAACTGTTACGTGGACCACACTGCTTAGGTGGACCACATTCGTCCCGACGTTGGTTCTTATTTTTGGGAAATAGGACAAGCGTACGGGCATCCCTCCCGGGAGCTCCCGGGGGCAAAATAAGAACGTCCCTTACGCTGCTAAATTCAATCACAGTGACCGACTTGGTAAACTTCAATTCCCTTTACCCGACGACTAATTTCATCCGATATCTTTCGCTCACTGAAACACAACAGTTTAAACTCAAGTCGAAAAAATGGTCGCAAACGCAATGAAATCCTGCAGAGAATACGAATCTCGAATTGCTGACTTTGGTGTTAAAGATGATAGGGTTGGGAGGCAATAATAGTAACTGGGCTTCTAACGCTGTATACTCCCGTTCACATTTCGGCCCGGCGGAAAAACGCAAGTGATTTAAGAATCAGCTAAAGAATATGGGATGTTTGGTGACATGTCCGTTTCAGAAGACAGAGTATTCACCTTGAGTACAGCCAATCAGCCACGATCAAAGGAGAGGCAGATAAACTGATGACAAGGATTTACAGTTTGAAGAGTACTGTAAACTTTGAGGGCGCTGAGACAAAAAGTGACAGTTTGAAGAGCACGGTAACATCTGAGAACGCTGAGAAACTGTTGAGAAGGGATGATAGTTTGAAGAGCACTGCAACATCTAAGAACGCTGAGAAACTGTTGAGAAGGGATGGCAGTTTGAAAAGAACGGTAACATGTGAGAGTGCTGAGAAACTGTTTTGAAGGGATGACAGTATCAAGGGCACAGTATCGTTACGATACACCGATTTGGTTGGCAGGTTGAAAATAATTGAGTGATCCTCGAAGTAGTGTAGTGTCCGGTTACAAACGTCGTTCGCATTACTATACTGTAGAAAATGAGAGCTACGTGAAGTATTTTTCAGACACTTTCTCGAAGTAATCATTAACGGTTATTTGCTAAGCAAAAAGTTTGACATTGCCTGCGTTCGTGTGCTTCCACCCAGCTCTGATTGGAAGGATTGGTCAGCAAAAATCTCTTCATTATATACTTCGAAGTGAAAAATAGGGAGTGGAGTCCACGGTGATTTTTTGGTACCAACCGTTTAGTGATTTTGTGATTTTATTGTTAATGAAAAATCACCTTAATGTTAAGAGGTGGTAGAAAACCCTGGAATTGTAAATATTTTAAATGGTGTTTTTCTTTGTGAAGTACGGTATAGAATGAGAAAGGTTCCGTTCTAAAGATTTAGGCCCGTGTGAAGAATGAGTCTTTATCATCAAAGGCGAGTACCGTGGATGACCAACTTTTGTCATCGACGGTACTCGAGAAAAGAAAGAAATCTCTTTGGTTGGCATTGTCACCTGTGTCCACTGTATTTGCGCATTTTTAGGAGCATCGGGCGAGGCGATTGGTTGCAGTAGGTCCGTTGCCATCACACGTGCGCCAACGCATGTCAGTAATGCGATACATACAGTGCTGCTAAAAACTATAGGCGCACCCATACTTTTGCAAACGTGCAGCCAAAAAATACTCTTCTGAAAACAAAGCTATGCTCAAAGGCTGTAGATATGAAGCCCAATCATCGCCAAAAAACACCTTTTCGATAACACTATTTTTGTAGCCACGAGAGAACAAAGGCGATATTTGGAGTGTTATAAATTATAGGCGCACCTCGGGCATAATGTAGATATGAAGCCCAATCATCGCCAAAAAACACCTTTTCGATAACACTATTTTTGTACCCACGAGAGAACAAAGGCGATATTTGGAGTGTTATAAATTATAGGCGCACCTATAACAACTCAGAGAAAATGTACTTACTTGTCGATGGGACCGCCGTTCTTCAGCACAACTTGGGCCAGACCAGTAGGCATAGTGTCGACGAGGTGGCGGAGATAGCTCTGCTTAATAGCAGCCCAGCTGCAGACGATCTGTGCCTTCAACTCCTCTCTCGTGTCAAACTGACGCCCGCCCTCGTACACCGACCACACAAGTTGACCTCAGACGTTCTCGATTGGGTTGAGATCGGGGATTTTTGATGGCCACTTGAGTTTCTTGATGCCCAGCGCATTGATGTGCGCCTTCGTGAACCGGGACTCGTGGATAGACGCATTATCCTGTTGGAAAATGGGGCTCAAAACGCCGTGGTTGTCACGAAGGTTGTTGATAAACGGCAGCAAGTAGGTGTCCAGCGTGGTCGTGTAGCACGCAGAGTCTTGTCTTCCCTCGAGAAACGCGATGTCCGTCTTGCCGTACGCGTTCATACCAGCCCACACCATCACGCTCCCCCCGCCGCTCACGAGCTTGGAGTACAACTCAGACTCGACCCTGACGTCGTGCCAGTAGTACTGGTACCCGTCAGGGCCATCTAAATTGAACTTCTTTTCGTCGCTATAGATTAAGCGCTTCCACATGCGTGTTTTGCTCAAAAATTGGGCCGCGAAAGCGGCTCGAGCGACCTTGTGGGCGGGTTTGATAGCTGGGGCTGGTTTACGCTTGATCCACCTAGCCAGATGCGTTGAATTGAGCAGGGCGCGAACAGTACTTGGCTTCACGGCGTGGTTGAGGGCCTCTGAGATGCGCTTAGACGAAAATTTCTTCACCGTTGCCAGCCGAAAGATGCGCCAGATCGTTCGCTGTCCATTTACGCTTCCTGCCGACGCGTTTTTTAGGCGTTTTGCGCTCTGATTGCTTCAAGTAGTTGCGGATAGCGTGTTCACTGCGGTCGAGCTGACTCGCGATCCACCGGTTGCTCTTTCCATGCAGCTTGTGGGGCTTGATGGCGCCGATCTCCTCCGGCGACAGTACCTTGCCGCGAGGCATGCTGTTTGATGTGTTTTCACCGAGGTGCGCCTATAATTTATAACACTCCAAATATCGCCTTTGTTCTCTCGTGGGTACAAAAATAGTGTTATTGAAAAGGTGTTTTTTTGGCGATGATTGGGCTTCATATCTACATTATGCCCGAGGTGCGCCTATAATTTATAACACTCCAAATATCGCCTTTGTTCTCTCGTGGCTACAAAAATAGTGTTATCGAAAAGGTGTTTTTTGGCGATGTTTGGGCTTCATATCTACAGCCTTTGAGCCGAGCTTTGTTTTCGAAGAGTATTTTTTGGCTGCACGTTTGCAAAAGTATGGGTGCGCCTATAGTTTTTAGCAGCACTGTATGCATGTAACAGCAAATATTGCGGAATATTGTTGTCTCAGTCGATTGCGTAAAAAAAGTGGAAAGGAAGAGGGTGGCTCCGTTGCCAATTTCTGTTTTTCCTTTAACCACATTTCGTGGCACTTGCCTCCACGCAAAAAATACCGAAGCGGTTTGATCGCAGCGCAGTGTTTTGCGACCCCATTGCACATAACGAAAGGTTGGCTTTAGTAATAACAAATTTGCATTCAACAATGGTAGAGGGGGTCATTTTCGGCGCAGAAATGCAGTAACCACGCGCTGAAACCCAAGTTAGCAACCACTTCAAGTCAGTCAGCACTTACCGGATTGTCCTGAAATATTCGGAACTTTACCAAAGTCTACAATTGATAAATCTGACGTAAAGCTAAATCATAGATATTGGTTGAATTTATCCAATAGTTGCCAATCACAATCCATAAATAACGGGGATATGGACTTTGGGAAGGGTGGTGGAATTTGGAAGACTTTGGTAACCTTGGTGGTATTGGGTAGGAATCCCAAAATAGTTTTAAATCAGGACGATATAAAAGGTACAGGTTGTTTCTACACATATTTGTGTAGGGTACACCAAAGGTTCGTATAGGGATACAATCAGTATACCGAATAACATTTGTCATACCATACAAATTGTTATAACCAACACAAACACTTAGCCAATCACACTCGATCAGTTTTGGGTAAGGGATACAAAAAAGGCAATGTGACACATTTGAATGGACATCGCGCCATTGTCAAATCGATGGCGCGCGGCCGGATGAAACAAAATGAAAAAAAGAAGCCACAAACCACGCACATATTAACGATCTGGGAGGGATGAAAGTGTAAGCACCTTCCTGATCATCATGGTGACCTTCAAGTTGTCCAGATGTGTCGTTTTGTCCGAAATTTCTTGCCCACTTTCTAATTAAAACCTTGCAAAAACATTCCAAAACAAATCATTAACATGTACAGGCATTTATTGTCCCCGTGTGTGTCGGCTAAGACAGATGGTATACGGTACGTTTCTCTTTCTACATGTAAGACACAAGTGCTATTGGCTCACGGCAGAGGGTTAACAAATTTCTTCTAGTTATAACTGGTTTGCGTTGGAAAGGTCACAAGAGACCTACCGGAAGTCTTCTGATCGGGAGTCATTGGAATTCGTATAAAAAAAAAATACTTACTCAAGTTGCCCTAGTTTGGAATACGCTAAAAATATTTTGGAAGGGAAAGTGAAGTTTTGGCTTTCTGTGAAGGACTGTGGATATTTGTTTGGAGTTTACATTTATACATAAGATTGGAGTAGCCCCCTTATTGTCTTTGGTTGCGCTGGCCGATTGGGTAATCTCGGTCCAGTAATTTATGTATACTGAAACCAAGTAAGACGCCAGTCCGCTCCCCGGTGAAGAATTCTGCAAAGGAGAAAACCTAGTCTTACCCCTCGTCCCACCTGCCTAAACCGGCTGTTTAACGTTTCGTCCAAGATTCCACCAGGAGAGCGTAACTGCCAGTGCTGACGGGTACACAAGGTGAGATTTAAAGAGATGGATCATTAGTCGTCACAACCAAGGTGTTCGTAGTGGCCGATCGAGTAAACCCAGTCCTGACCTGGATCAAGACCTAAATGGACGGATTACCCCTTCGACAGTCAGCCATCTGGTCCCCTCGTGGGTGTTCAAGACTCAGAAATAAATTCCGACATCGACTACACCACAGAGTATCCCTCCGGAAGTTGGTCGTCTGGGGCCCCCGTGGATGCTCAAATATCGAATGGAATTTTCGAGACCGGAGCTACACCACAATGGTGTGCCGGATCGTGAACCCGAGAGCTGAGTTGTAAGTAATTCGACCTGCTTGTCGGTATGAAAGGGTTGCCCTTCAAGGCGGATCACCTCTTGAGTCGCAAGGGTCTTCTCCTGTATAGGTCGGTCATGACCCCGGTGATAAGCTTCAATTAGTTTAAAACGACTCATCACCACGGCCAGCAATTTCTGGAGGTCTTCGATCTGTCAATTTGAATAAAGGTACCAAAAGGCGATCAGGGACTCGTATGGATATCAACAGAACGTAGATTGGTTTGTACCTTGATCGTGGACGTTCGGCCATACCATGCAGACCTTCTCGTAGACGACCGGCACCCGCCGCACCCAAGGAAAGTGAGGTAATCCCTTCAAGTAAGAGTGTCAGTTGATGAAGCGCTGAAGGGATGGACCAGGTAGCAATCGGGGCTGGACGAGGGTCGGTTGCAGATGTTGTAATTGCGGTCACCGAAGTGGCCAGACGTATGCTGAGCGAAAGCAAAGGAAGAACCGTTGCAGAAGCGGGAGAAAGCTTTGGATTGGTCATGCTTGTGATCCTGAAAAAGTTGATATTAGGTTAGTCGGACCGTTGCCGTTGTGTGGCTGCAATCAAGCTCGTGCTGAATCTGCGACTATGTTAAAAGTGCAAATACAAAAAGAATACCGATGGATTTATGTGTCAAATATAATGGTGACTATAATTGCGGTTCAAGATCTTCGCCATTTTCTAGGAATTTTGCTAATCCCCGTCAACCTGTCACCCAACATAACATTTGTAAACAGCACCTATGTTCAGGAAATTCAAATGCATTCACGTTCAAGCAATCTTTCAGTAGATGTCGGGATCTCCACTGTTACCTTTGTCGAACGCTCTTGTGGGTTTGTTATTGTCTAAAATGCTCTATAAATACTTGCGATTGTAGGTTATATATGATCTTGAAACGGTTCTATCAGTCTACCGGAAATACATTTTAATACATTTACCCTTTTGATTGTGATGGTGATAAGCTAAAAATATGCCCGACATCTCTGGTGTGACCCAATCAAGAAGTTTATGGTTGTAGTTTGCTATTCGTTAATGGTGATTTTAAATGTGTGGTGACGATACTATCCACTCAGGTTTAGATCAATGGTAGGGCATTGTGCTTGTACTTACGCAGTTGCTATTTTATGCGTAAAAGCGATTTGTTGATTTGCACTGAAAATATCCATATGTTCGCACGAGTCAAAACTAGTTATATGGTAGTCGAGTTTTATGACAACCTTCCGACACCGTACTTAGGATAAAACTCACGGTACGTTAAACAAAAAATTAAATAAAAGGCTAAATTGGTTGCAGCCATGGCGTTAGCGTCTCATCGTCATCTCCCGCCCCCCATCTAACGAATACTAAAGGTATGGGTTTATCCTATTCTGCTCTCTTCTTTTTGTCATCGTTTGATCGAAAATGATGAAGGAATGGTGCTTATTTTTTCTTAGTGATGCGAGTGAAAGACAAGCCTAAAATTCATGTATAGGTCGGCAGTGGAAGTACTTTACTGGCAACTTCCACGTGATTATTGAATGCAGTGCAGCACGGGTTTGAGCTATCCAGTATGCTTATCTTGTCAATATTTTGGGTATGTGAGAGCTTTTGGAGAGAATACCCATTTTTAATCGTAACCATCGTTTTCATAAGTAAGATTTTTTTAGGTAATACATTCCAGTTGCTACGTCAGATACTGAATGTTCTACCTAAAAATTCACAGTCATGTATCCAACCTCGTTTGGTGTACGAGATGTTGCGGATCTGCATTATGCAAATCAGGGAGTGGAGTTGCGTGACAATCACTACGCATGAAGGGGAAAGATGCCTAATCTAGCAGCATTTTGAATCTTTTGGCACGCGATGAAAGCTATCCCTCCCTGAAAAAGCATAGTATTCGTTAGAAAAAGCGATCTTACGTGCATAGGATCGGACATTCGCTGTGATCGTTGCCCATACAAGGAAATATAGCAATGAGTATAGAAAACAGAAAACTTCGGTGAGGACCTGCAATGTAACGACTGACAGTAAATCGACAATCGTGGGATCAATCTGCGCCGACAAGTCGTGAATATTGACAATCCCAATCGTCAGAAATAACAGTTAGCTGCGTGAAACTATTAGACAATCCCATCACAGCTGCTGGATTACCACAGAACATTGGTCAACTTGGCAGAACGATTCGAAAACGAACAAATCTTTGCTCGCCTTGAAAATCGAACAGTTGTCGGTACAGAACACGATTTACAACCACAGACACTTAGTACAACAGCGCACCCGTTATTTAAACTGTTCTTCAGTTAAATTTGTCACTATGAAGGAAGCGCCAACATTGTAGATGAATTCGGCCAAGTTTATCCAGGCCAGCGGTTGTCCTCTCTCTAGGTCCTTAAATGATATACAGCATCAGCTGGTTCTTCTCCCGAGGCTGTCATCTTAAGCTTGTCAGCGTTGACCACAGCTTCTGGCAGCTAAGAAAGCGCTTGTTGATTTCATTGTTAGCGGTTACTTTGCTTCGTATCTGCTTACACACCCGAAAACTCAATTTCCATGACTCGAGAGTACTGACACAAGTCTACTCATTGACACAAGAGCGATCATGTCTCGCTCTTCACCCAATGCAATGTCAGCAACAACAAAACGTGATACCGTCATCGTCAGGAAGGAGGCCGTCTAGTGGACTGATATGATACATATCAACTGAATTTGCTGTACTTGGTCCATAAATGCCAAAAAATACCAGTGAATCATCGAGCTAGACGTTGGGGCGAGACATCTGGATCGACGAATCGGACTGCAAATCGATGAGCGCTTCGATCTCATCATTGATCTCCATTTGTGCCACATGTGCATAGTCTAAAAACTAGACACAAGAAAGTTCGTAAGTTGCTATACAAAGACCGGATATAAAGACAAAATAACCTCACTGGAATGTCCATTCTTTGGTCGATACACGATTACAAGTTGCAGCCCAGAGCACATTGTTCAAGCTTGCAATGTCACAAAAATTAAGCGCTACAGTCTGATACGCATCAATGCTCTCGTCAGTCCATATTACAGCTCACCAATACAATTGCCTTCTTCATACAAACTCTAGGTAAAGCTGCAACACTCGAGTGTCCCCAATAGAGTGAAGTACATAACACACTCATTCAGCTGTAGCTACAATAATCTGCCTCTGCTTTCCACCAAAATGTAGCTCCTATCATTTATACAAGGCAGTCGTATTTCAATTAATTGGATAGTGACACTTACGCCACAATCGCTTGTATATTGTCCAGACAAATGGACGTCACGGAGCCGTTCACCTCGCAACTTCTCCACTGAACAAATTCATCGTCTGCAATCTGTCCGCTTTCGTTAATACAAAACCCACATACCATACACGAGGTCAAGAGCTAGACATGCGGGGAAGAGCAGTAAGTGCTGTAAAATAGGTAATTCATTTTGCTCCAATAAAAAAATATAAGCCCTCATTTTCTGTCGGAGAAATTGCAAATATGCAAGTAATCCAATACTCTTTTAGAATTTGTATGATGGACTACATATTTGCCCTTTGGCTCCGACAAAATCGGTCAGAGGCCTGTTGGAACCAACTATTGCAATTGGATTGGTCAAAATAGGCCCATTAAAGGGTTGGATCGACTCATTATTGGTTTAAAAAGTGTGTATCGCTCACTGATTTGCTTAAATGCTATATACAAATTCCAAGTGATGTCGGATTAACGATCATATTTTACCATATCGGATCATGGGTTATTCGTTTGGAATAGATCGGTTAAGCCACACGACCGCCCATGGATGGGTTAAATGTCGAAACGGGTCGACACGAGTAGTTGGGATACATAAACAGATCCAGATTTTGATTCGATTCGCCCAGAGTATGATTTGATTATGACTTTGGGATAGCAGTATGGCTGGACATGGATGTTTTGAGTGATTTGAGCCGACCAGACTGGTTAATGGCTATGACCGACCAATCTAGCCGCTGCGGCTGATCGGGAACACTGGTCAGTCACTGTTAGGAGTTGATGGTTACCAGACCACGTAGCTTCGGTGGTTGGAAACGTCCAAGATCAGGTCCAATGTCGGCTCCAGGGTCAGGTCCGGGGTCAGTAAGGGTGACCCGACCGTGAAGGATTACAAGCGTAGCAAAGGTGGTCGGGTTATTATGAGGACTGGTTGAAGGCGATATAGGCTAATCATATTAAATGATAATCAAGTTCTAAATAGTGGGTAAGTCACATGGGTTGGTGTACGGTACACTTAGTATTCGATTTTTTTCATATCATAAAATACAAATTGAATTAACGTCCTAAACAAAGAGTCGATCCACCACGTGTCAGCGGTCATTTGGATCACAGGTTTAACAACCCCTGTAGCTCAGCCTCTCCCCGGTTGAGACGCGCACTGAAGCACTTTGGCACACCGGAAGGCCCCCGACGGGATTGTACTGGTTTATTCTATTCTCACACCTTACGTCCACGTGTTTCGAACACGTTATTGAATTGGAAATAACACAAAGATTAGAATGTACTAGTATTGAAATTCGAGAAAGTTCATATATGACCCATGGTGTAATGAGGTGCCATTACATAAGTGATATTTAAGTTGAAATATCACAGTTCATTTTGAGACTTAATGTCTGAAATGCGAATATTGGATTATAAGTTGTTATAATCCACCTTGAGAACAAATTCTGATACAATAATCGAGTCTAACAAGTAATCTAATAATAAAGATATCATTAGATCAGTTTTATACTACATGTTACTATGATTAGTCTAGATTTAATTATAGTTATTAACTCTAAACCACTCATAATATATTCACTCTTAAACTTACCTTCTAGCAGACACGTGGCTTTAGGAATATATATTAATATATATTTAACAAACTATTTAATTAATTAAATAGTCTACCTAAAGTTTGTCTTAAATAAACTAAGGAGGACCAAATAACATTTGGTCCTATTCAATTGCACGCTTCCTCACTGCAATTTTACAGTGTAAGCCAGTAACAGCTAGCCTGTTACACCTGGTAGCACTTAGTGGTCCGTCTGAACGACCACTGTTGACGCGTTCCGCTAGTTTACTAGCGGAACGAAGGTTTAAGAGCCGCCCGGCTGTCATGGCAACGGCCAGCGATCGTGAGCGCGGGCAACAGCTCGCGCATGATTTGGTTAGGGAAAACTTCCCTAACTGGTCACAGAGAACTGTGACCACTGTAATAGAGAGGATCCGGACCATAGGGCCCGAGATCATCTCCATCTTCCGAGGTAAATCCGCTCGGAGGGAGTATTGGACACGGTTTCCCGCTTCAAGAGGATGTATATCGATCATCAGGTGCGCTCCGTAATGTTACGGTCGCCACCTACAACGCCCACAGCGAGTGCGAGCGTTGATGTAGTAAAGGCGCGGATTCCGCCCTTTACTGGCGAAGGGGGTGAACCCCTTCGTAGGTGGTTCGCAGAGGTGGAAGATGCCCTCTCTGCGCAAAAGATTGTGGACCCGCGTTCACAAGCTTATTTCGCCACCACATGCCTAGGCGGTCGCGCCAGGGCATGGACGATGAGCCGCAGATCCACTGATGGATCTGCGTTTTTGACGTATCAGTCATTAAAAGCTGAGCTAAAGCACAACTTTGAAGCTCCAGAAATTGAGCTTAGTTGCCATGAAGAGTTCATGGAACTCAAGCAGGGCAAGCTGAGCCTACATGCGTACGCTCAGAAAATACAATATTTGTTAACAAAAATTGTATACGAGCCGGTGCCCCCTGCCATGCAGATCACAGACTTCATGAAGGCACTGAATGACGGTCCCATCAAACAGAGTCTTTATCGGGTTCCACCAAAGACTCTGAAGGGATGCTATAGACCAAAGCATCCGAGAGGGAATCAGCATGCGTTCTGCAGCAGCGCATGCTGGGGTTAGTCGAAGGAATCAACAGCCTTTCGACTTTAACATGCCGCCAGTGCTGCATGTTAATAATAACAATTTCTCGTCGAGACGAAGTTCACACTTCGTCTTAAAACCCACGCCAGGGCGCGGACGGAGGAGGTCCAGAACCGATGGACCTATCTGTTGCAGTTGCCTCGACACCGAGGAAACCGAAAAACAAGAAGTTTCTTCGCTGCAATAGATGCGCAAAGATGGGTCATTACGCCCATGAATGCATGGCACCGCGACCGGCGCCACGCAGTCAGCGGACTGGACAGTCCGCTGGTAAGCGCCATCAACAGGGGCAACCCTCTGTTGATGCAATAAACTTCAACAACCAGTAGAGGCGGGGTGCCCTACTGGACGGGTTATCTCACATGCCGACATCGGGCATGTGAGGATAATAGCGCCAGACGGGACTATGTCCTCTCAGCATGTGCAGGGTGAAGAGAAACATCTCATCACCCTGGAGGTTAAGCCGCATGGAAACGATGTCCCCATGCGTGCTCTGTTTGACACAGGAGCGTCAAACAATTTCGTTAGAACTGAGGTTCTAACGTCGCTGAACTTCGTGGAGATTGAATCTCCCCGAAGCATGTTGTCAGTCCGGTTAGCAACAGGTGCAACCGTGCCTATACCAAAGCGTGTGATTCGCACACGCTTCGAGTTAGACGAACTGTCGTTCGAGGACGAATACATCGTCCTCGATCTTGACGACAAGTTCGATGTAATCTTGGGCATCCCTTAGATGTCCAAGCATCAACCAACGATCGACTGGGTAACCTGTCGATCGACTGCGGCGGTCCCACAGGATCTGATCACCCTGTGAGTAACCCAGCTGTATCTAATGATACAACCGCAGAGTCAGACAGTCTGGTGGGTAGCGATGGCACCACCAGGTCTGATCCGACTAGATCAGCGGATGGTACACCCGCTGATCAAAGTCCAGAGGGACTTACACACGCAACGAACGAGTCGTTGCGTGTCAGTAATGTGTGCAACACGGGTGAAAAACACTCCCGTGTTGAAGTTACTACTACGACCGATGACGGTCGTGGTATAGAGAATTCTCACACGATGGGAAATACCCACCGTGAAAATAATGAAACCGTCACGGAAGCAAATGACTTCCGTGTCGATAATGAAGAACTCACGACTGAGAGCAGTCGTGAGTGCACGAACACCATGGTAGACAGTGGTCACCATGAGGAGAATGCCTTGTGCACGAGTGATAATCACCGTGCAACAGATCAGGCAACAGATCAGACGAGTGCGTCTGATCTCGCAGCTGTGTCCGTCGAGACGATCAACGTCTTGACGCAGACAGAGACTGGATTAGCTACCCAGTCTCTCACACTTGACAACCCTCCGAACTTAAGTTCAGAGGTAATGGCCCTTCCAGCCTTGAGCTGGAAGAAGTTCGTAAAGAACTTGCGCAATGATCAGATCGAACAGATCTGCGTCATTGTCGCATCTGATGAGGTTGTGGATATTCGTGAACGAATATCCACTTTACAATTAGAAGGCATTGGGAACGAACTCGTTCCCAATGAAAAGACCAAAGTTCAGCGCTTTGAAGCGCAGAGCTGGGAGTCGCTTAAGGCGACTTCCCCGTACTACGAGGTACTTTGGGAATACGCTGACGTATTCCCAGAAGAAGTACCTTGTGAGCTCCCTAAAGATAAGGGAACTAGGCACGAAGTACTGTGTCACGCGGCAGTGGCCATTGCCGCGTGACCAGGTCAAAGCGATCGACGAGTTCTTTGAAACTCGTCGTAAGGCGGGACATGTGCGGGAGTCTACCTCACCGCACTCCAGTCCCACCTTTTGTGTGAAGAAATCCACTGGTGGGTGGAGAATCGTTCATGCTTTTAATAAGCTGAACGCAGCCACGGTACCGGCGCAAACGCCGATACCGCGGAAAGATGTCATCATTGATGGCATGAGCGGGAGCACCGTTTTCAGTGCTCTCGATTTGAGGTATGGTTTCTACCAAATCCTCATGCGTGAGAAGGATATCCCTCTCACGGCTGTAAGCACCCCAAGCAGCATGCTTTGGGAGTGGCTTGTGATGCCGCAGGGGCTTCGAAATGCCCCTGCCACCTTCAATAGATGCGTCACGCATCTGTTGCGCCCGGTGCGAGAATTTGCACCGAGCTACTTCGACGACGTGTTCATCCCTAGTAAGGCTGAACATGGTAAGACTGATGTAGATGTTCATAAAGAACATCTACGTCAGGTGTTAGAGCTTGTGCTTGCGCACAAGCTCTACGCAAACCTGAAGAAGTGCACCTTTGGTGCACCTGGGATACCCGTTCTTGGCTGCTTTGTGGACAAGAACGGAGTGCGCCCTGATCCGGAAAAGATCAGGGTGATCGTTGAATGGCCTACGCCAAACAACGTCAAGGAACTTCGAAAGTTCTTTGGGTTGGCGACATACTTGCACAAATATTCGTGCAATTATGCCGGTTTCTTTCTCAATTACTTAAGAACGATGTTGAATGGCACTGGGATACCCAGTGCCAAGATGCATTTGATGCAGTCAAGCGTAGCTTGACTGAAGCTCCCGTCTTGGCGATAGCCGATAACGAGCGACCGTTTCACGTCGTTTGCGACGCGAGCGATTTCGCCATCGGCTGTGCCTTGATGCAGCGCGATCACGATGATTGTGATCGCGTGATATTTTATCAAACGCGTCAGTTGCGCCCAGCCGAGCGCAACTATCCAGTGAATGACAAGGAACGGCTTGCCATGAAGTATGCACTGGCAAAGTTTCGGATCTATCTCTTAGGAGATAGACCGTTTGTGGTTTACACGGACCATGCGTCGTTACGCACGGCCGTGAATTCACCACACATCTCTCAAAGAATGGCACGTTGGCTGTCATTCTTTGCTGAATACAACTTCACGGTTGAGTATAAACCGGGAAAGTTGAACGTGATAGCGGATGCGCTATCACGACGCCCCAATTACGAGACGAAACCATCTGTAACAGAGGCAATCAGTTCAAACGCAATACGTTGCACTGCTCTGTCGTCGTCACTCGTACGACAGGTACGACAAGCGTACGAAACAGACGAGGAAACTCGTCTGCTGATTGATTACCTTAGAAAATCAATCTGATCGGAAGCGCGAGGAACTTCCAGAGTTCCTTCGCACTTGCGTGAATCGTTACCGATTGCACGATGGTCTGTTGCTTTATAGCACAGATCAAGACAATGTAAGTCGCATCGTCGTTCCAAACGACGACGATCTCAAACATCAAATATTGTTTGAGTACCATGATGCACCGATTTCGGGGCATCAGAAGACGTATGCTTCTCTCGCACACGATTTCTACTGGCGTAACCAGTTTAAATGGGTACGCAAGTACGTACGTGCTTGCGAGATATGACAGCGCGTCAAGCCTGCGCATTCTGCGCATGCTCCCCTCCAATCCCTGCCGGTTCCGACAGAGTGTTGGAAGTCCATATCCATGGACTTCATCTTTGGTCTTCCGGCTGATCACAATCGGAAAACAGGAATAGTGGTCTTTGTGGACCGCTTCGGCAAGATGGTTCATCTTGCTGCAGTGTCAGCAAATGTCGCCGCTGCGCAAATGGCGCGGATATTCGTTGAGACGGTATTCCGTTTACACGGAATACCGGAAAACATAATCTCGGATCGAGATCCGAGATTCACAGGACGTTTCTGGCAAGAAACGTTCTCATTATTGGGCACGCAGTTGAAGATGTCAACTGCGGACCATCCGGAAACGGATGGGCAAACTGAACGCGTTAACCGCGTTCTCGGAGACATGCTGCGTTCATACGCGCATGCCTTCGAGCAGTGGAGTGACTATTTGCCACTCACCGAGTTTGCAATAAACAACTCGGTGCATGCTTCTACAAAGCATACACCATTCTACGTGAATGCCTTAAGGCATCCACGAACCCCAGCTTTAATTGGCGGTACGCCAAATCTAAGTGGGGGAGGGACCCGCTCAAATTTTGAGCGAGTCGATGCGCAAGTTGCAGCCGCAACTTGCGATGAGACTGACGAGTCTTCTACTGTTAACACAGTAGAAACTCAAGCAGCTTCAGATACGGAAGCTGCTTACGCGGAATATGTGTCTGCAGACAACGAAGACAGCCCATCTACTGCTAATAAAGCAGTAGATGTATTCGTATTACAGCGCCAAGCTGTAATACGCTATGTAAAAGACGCACTTGCTTCTGCTTTTGATAAGCAGAAGTAAAATGCAGATACGAATGGAAGGAAAAACACAAATTCCTTTCCAAAAGGTGAATTAGTATTGTTATCAACTACTAGTTTGCCTACACATGCAATTAGCAACTTTCCTACACGGAAGTTGCTCCCCAAATTCATTGGACCTTTCAAGGTCCAAAGCGTAAAGGGGAATGCCTATACATTAGACATTCCCGCGGCCATGCGCCTTCACCCAACGTTTTACGTTGGGAGGCTCAAGCCGTACCGATCGTCTACGTCTTCGGACGAGACGCATCGCCACGGCGAATGCCGTGCTTCTTCAAGTCTCCCAAGAGAGACTTGTAATCGGTCTCCAACCGATTGTGAGAAGTCCGGAGAGTTTCCATCTCCGACTTTAGTCGATCAATCTCGACCAGCAGAAGATCATTCTTCTGCTGCATGGCGAGATGAGCGCTCAATATGTCGCGAATCTCGTCGCGATGAGAACGATACGTCCTCATCGTGTGCGCCATATCGGCGCTCAGCCCGTTGCAATGCCTCTCGAGCTTGCGGAGCTGCGAACCATGCTCCGCAACAACAACGCCGAGGGAATTTCCAACCCCTGATTGATAATCAGGGGAATAAGCGCTATATTCTCGAGCGCTTGATAGCGAAGCGCTCGGTTCCCTATAAGAAGGGGCAGCGTACCGAGTACTTGGTACGCTGGTTGGGGTATTCCCAAGAGTTTGACTCTTGGGAACCGATTGAGGTGCTAAGGGCGGATGCCCCTGACCTCCTGCAGGAGTTTGAGAAGGAAACTTCTCCTCAAACTCGTAAGAAGCATCAACACTAGGTGTTGATGGGTGCAACGTATCAGCACTAGGTGCTGATACATTAAGGGCATCAATTAGGCCCTTAACACTAGCGGGTACCGAGTAACCTCGGTACCCTCGTAGCTCCTTTTCGGTAAGACGAGGAGCTCCCTTGGGACAACAAGGGCAAACCATGTGAGAAGGAACTCCGCAAGAAATTCCTTCTTTGATGCAGGTAAAATGGATAAACTCCATTTTACCTGAGCGTGAGTGCTTTAAGAAGCGCTCGCGGTTTACGTGAATTTTGTTCACGTATTCGTCGGGACCTTTGTTGTAGTTTTCAACAAAGGCATTCCAACTTTGAGTAAGGGCGTCCTTATCGTCCCTATTCTTGCGCGACCCTTTCCGGTTCGTATAATAACGAGCCTGATAGAAAAGGTCGATGAAGTACCGACGTCTATCGTCGGTACTGCGATCAAAATGATGATTGCGAAGGTCTTCGCAATCATCAAGCGCGTTGATGTCAAACAACGGGTATTGACAATCGCGCTTGGTGTGCCCACCACTTTCGGGCACAAGTGTCCATGCTGGGGTCAAAAACCCCACTTTGTACGGAACATGACGTCCCGTACAACATGGTGAATCAGAAGCAGCGTAAGCCGCTTCTGCGCGTTGTTTCTTGGCAGGTGGAGCACCATCTGCCACCTCAAAGTCGTCATCGTCACTACGACCAGGCGAATGACGAGGACCAGGAGGAGCTTTACGCTCCTCATGCCACCGTATGATGGAGTTGTCGCTGTCGTAATCGACGGCGTCAAACTCCACCATCACTTAACGGCGAAGCAATTCTAGCGGGCTTACGCTCGCTAGATTCGTTGTCAAGGACGGTGACGTCCTCGCCCTCTTCGGAGTCAGATGACTCTCCGAAGATATCATTGGGCTTCTACTTAGCCACCCGCCCTACGGCAGGTGAAGGTGCGGAAGATGTTGCATTAGCGACATCTTCCCGCCCTCTTTTAGACACTGCTTCTGCAGCGTCTACTACGAGAGACAATGGGTCTCTCGGCTTACCCATCGACGCTACATTAGTAACGTCGGCATGCGATGTTGGCACCTCTGCACGTGATGCAGAGGTGGAGGCTGCGTTGGCAGTATCGGTAGCGCCCTTAAGAGCGCCGCCGCGTTTCCCGACCATTAGTTCTTATGGTCGTTAATGGGTTATAACAGAATATCGTTATGACCAACAAGTGCCACCATTCGATTGGCCAATATTACGTTATATTATTGGCCAACCACCTTGAGTGGGGGGTGATGTAATGGGGTGCCATTACATAAGTGATATTTAAGTTGAAATATCACAGTTCAATTTCAGACTTAATGTCTGAAATGCGAATATTGGATTATAAGTTGTTATAATCCACCTTGAGAACAGATTCTGATATAATTATCGAATCTAACAAGTAATCTAATGATAAAGATATCATTCAGACCAGCTTTATACTACATGTTTGTATGATTAGTTTAGATTTAATTATAGTTATTAACTCTAAACCACTCATAATATATTCACTCTTAAACTTATCTTCTTCTAGACACGTGGCCTTAGGTTTATATATATTTGAAATATAAGTGTATATAAGAAGATTAATTAATAAATTAATTAGTCTACTCTAAAGTTTATCTTAGGTAAACTAAGGAGGACCAAATTTACATTTGGTCCTACTCAATTGCACGCTTCCTCACTGCAATTCTTACAGTGTAAGCCGTGTAACAGCTAGCCTGTTACATTTTTTATATGGTGCGCACCGGTACACGGCTAGATTTATCGCATGTCACGTTGACGCTGCCTGACGAAGTTAAGAACCAGCTAGCCGGCTTGCGATATTTAGATTGCACCCGCACTCAATTTTTGACGTTAGGTCAGTTCCTGGCTATTCCGGTGGGACAATCGGTGAAAGTAGTAACTCGGCCTCATTACCGACGGCGCTAGTTACACGATTTCCCGTTCAAAGCTGGATTAGTTCCCAAAGGTTTTGGGAAGACGAGGTTCATGCAATAAAGGATACTGGTTTCGTACATAGCAGGATACTTCACTTTTTTAAAAGAGTTATTTACGCCTTAAAGTGTGATGTATCCACTTAAGTACGAAACCACCCAACTTTGCTTAAAAAAGAAATCGACATTTCATGAAGACCTCGTTTTCCTAAAACCTGAAATTCCAACTTTGCTGGGGAACTAATCCAGCTTTCAACGGGAAAGGTTTATGGTAAACTGGGGAATATTGGGTAAATTTGTTTAGTACCCAAAATCCACTGAAAGGAAAGATTATTCAAGCTATGTCGTAGTGACCAACATTATAGGGCAGTCGATGAAGAAGCTATTGGTGGAATATGGTCGGCAGAGGATAAAGTGCCCGCCGACTAAAATGCATCACAATTGCCTCAAAGCGTTGCATCAAGTAGCACGACTTTGCCTATCGAGCGACAACTGACCTGGTCAGCGATGAAAAGTCTGTGGAATGAGACCTATCGCCTATGGTGGTCTGGCCAAAGGATCACATTCACAGAATTCAGACTTGTTGTTCGCCGACACCTAGTCAGTATGAACTGGCTGGCCGGGGAAGCGTTGAAGTGGCTGAACTGGTTCAACCCTTTTTTTCTAGTAACGAGGAGGTGACCTGTAAGGTGAAATTTCAGGTCCGAGGAGGGTCAGCAGAACATTGCTACTAATTCGGAATTAGCAGAAGCTGACCCGGGTGCAGGGGCGGAACAGGCCAGCAGATAACTTTCCTGAATGTCGCCGCAGATGCCCCGAAAAGTAACGAAAAGGAAGATGATAGGATAATAATAGCGGGGACACACAGTCGGAAAAACAACGGCCTAACAGAAGGAAAGCCAGAGACTGACCAGATTTGCATTCACGTAGGGGGCGACTATCTGTCGAGGGGAAGGAAGATCAGGTGACAATGCCAACTGAAATAATGCTTTTCCCGACAGAAGTTACGACACATGATTTGCATGACGGTGACCCAGAGATGAACACCTCGGAAGAGATCAATAGGTTGTAAAGGATAATATGGAAACGGAAACATCTGTTGATCGACCAAGGTAATGCGTTGCCCCCTGCTTCCCATGAGGCATTATGTGATATTGATGTGGATAACGATGTCGGTGGGTCACGCCTCAATATCGAGAGAAGTTTTCGAACTGATCAAAAAGGGATTGTTAGCAACAAATATCATCCAGCCGTCCCACCTCACTCTGAACTTCGCCCATAGTAATTAGTAATAAGAAGAATGGGGTGGATATACGGCTGTGCATTGATTACCGGTTAGTAAATCGACTGACCAAGTTGATGATCTATCCGATGTCGTTGATCAATTACTTATGTTGGAATTTGGAGGATGTTATTCTCGATGAGAACTGAGATGAAATTCCAGCTAACGAGATTATCTTGGTTTCTTACATATTGTGACTTTTAGGTTAAGTAGTATTTAGCCGAAATTACAGTTAATCTTTACATAATATACTTTCATATTTGTCGAGTACCCGGTGTAGATCCAGATGCCAATTCAAGCTCTTAACCGTCGAAAAGAACTTCTACAGCTCGAAACTTGCTTCCGGACACGCAATATCTCTTTCAAATTGGTCCCGTTCGATCATCTAGCGAAAATGATGCTGACGATGTTAATGGCAGCAAAGTCAATTGTGTGAGCAGAACAGCGTTGATTATCCAAACAGTGCCTACGCCTGTTTTCTTTCTTAATCGAAATTTGACAGCCACGAACACAGTAAACACGAAATGGATGTCTGCTCGTGCTTTCGTCGCACTTGAAGAATTTGTTCAGCGACATCTGGACATTTGTGTGTCCAAAACATCTTCATTGGGGTCTGCACAATAGAAACTATTAAGAACAACTATCTCGGAAGCGATGTTCATGGCTAAAGATTACTTGCCAACAAAGCTGTATGGCACAACAAACCAAGTTACATCCGTACAGTGAGATTTTCAGACAAGGCGACACGATTCATGTCACATTGGATTGAAAAAAATTGCTTTTAGTCGAGATGGCGAAGCACTTGGTATTGCAACATATATTCTATGTGCTGGTAGGGATGGATACTGTTAATGGTATCCCGCCTTTTCAATGTACAATAAAGACGACAAGATCACGCTAATCCCTCCGATTTATCCGTCCTGTATCAACTAGAATGCAGAGTGTCCGCAGAATGAATCGACATTTGAGCTCATTGAATTGATGCAAGATATATTGGTCTACTCAAGTTATTTGACAAATAAGACTGCCACAAAAAACAAAACATTTGATCCACTCAACTACTTCAGAAAGCATTTGAACAGTTCAAGGACTGGAGACGAGACGAGAAAAATTTTCGTGAAATTACACTTGGCCAAATAATTTCAATTGATGAGAGCCTGCTTGGCACTGAAAATTATGGACTCGTGGCAGGAGATGTTATGTTCTCGTCAAAAGGAGAATGCACCGTCCTCGGTGAATATCGACATGATGGTACAGTATCGACGATAAAGCTGACTCAAGTCTTGGGACTCAACTAACTCGATCCCGTCTTGAGTTTGAAAGAATGCCGTGAGATGTTGGCTTCTCTCCACGAATATCCTATTCATCGTTTCTAGAGGAGGCTTTGTCGCTCCAATCATTCGTTGGTGGTGGGGGACTAACATAATCAACGCTTGGGAAGCAGATGCAAAGCTAATGGCTGAACTCGGTTCAGTAGCATCCTGCAGTCCAATGTCATTGACACATTTATGGTACAAGACTCTTGACCCCTGCCATCCAAACGATTGCCAAAGCGTCGCTACAAAAGGAAGTAGTCGAATGGAAAGGTCCGGAAAATATTAGTGCTTGGCTTCGCTGACTTGTGAGACGGAAACGAACACTTAGTAAATGACGAAAAGACGTGAAGAGGGGTCAATTACTGAGTCAAAGCCTGATTTTTTCGTAACTGTTTCATCCCAGGACATTTTTGAATGCTTTACGGCAACAAAGTGCGCGTAAACAAAAATATGCAATGGATTGGATGAAAATCTCACTTGTAGGGAATGGGAACGACTAAACGATACCACTGTCGAGTGGTTTGAACTTACAAACTTGATGTTGCAAGGATCTTTCTTTGAGTGTCGCTCGCTATTTGAAACACTGCCGGATGTTAATGGCCATGCCGTCCTGCTTTGTAGCGTTTGTGTCTAAAGATGCCCAGAAAATGAATGACAAGGAATATGTAATGGGGTACCATTACATAAGTGATATTTGAATAGAAATATCACAGTTCAATTTCAGTCGTAATATCTGAAATTGTGAATATTGGATTATAAGTTGTCATAATCCACCTTTGAGAACAGATTCTGATATAATTGAATCTGACAAGTCATCTAATGATAAAAATATCATTAGATCAGTTTTATACTACATGTTACTATGATTAGTCTAGGTCTAATTATACTAGTTAGCTCTTAACCAACCATAAATATATTCACTCTTAAACTTACCTTCTAGCACTCACATCTCTTAAGTGTATATATATTAATATATATATACTTAATAGGTAGTTAATTAATATATTATTACTTTTCTATCTAAGTTTATCTAAGGTAAACTAAGGAGGACCAAATTACATTTGGTCCTACACAATTTGCACGCTTCCTCATTGCAAACTTACAGTGTAAGCCGCGTGACAGCAGCCCTGTTACACCTGGTAGCACTTTGTGGTCCGTCCTAACGACCACTTTTGACACGTTCCGCTAGTTAACTAGCAGTTCGAAGGTTTAAGAGCCACTAGCTGTCATGACAACAGCCAGTGAACGTGAGCGTGAGCGCCAGCTCGCGCACGACCTAGTTACGGAAAACTTCCCTAACTGGCCACCGAGTGCTTTGGTCACATTGACCGAGATGATTAGGACCATAGGGCCCGAAATCATCACTCTCCTCCGTGGCAAATCCGCGGAGGATGCCCTAGAAACGGTTAACCGTTTCAAGAGATTGTATGTCGACCCTCAGGTGCGTCATGCTCTGTTGCGCTCTCAGCCGGCGACAACAACAACAGCGCCCGCATCTAGTGCGAGCGTTGAAGTAGTAAAGGCACGGATTCCGCCCTTTACTGGCGAAGGGGGCGAACCTCTTCGTAGGTGGTTCGCAGAGGTAGAGGATGCTATCACTGCGCAGAAGATTGTGGACCCGCGTTCACAAGCTTATTTCGCCACCACATGCCTAGGCGGTCGCGCCAGGGCATGGGCGATGAGCCGCAGATCCACTGATGGAACTGCGTTTTTGACGTATCAGTCATTAAAAGCTGAGCTAAAGCACAACTTTGAAGCTCCAGAAATGGAGCTTAGCTGCCGTGAAGAGTTCATGGAACTCAGGCAGGGCAAGTTGAGCCTACACGCGTACGCTCAGAAAATACAATATTTATTGTCAAATATTGTATATGAACCGGTGCCTCCTGCCATGCAGGTCACCGCCTTCATGAAGGGACTGAATGACGGTCCCATCAAACAGAGTCTTTACCGGGTTCCCCCGAAGACTCTGAGCGATGCTATAGACCAGAGCATCCGGGAGGAGTTCAGCATGCGTCGCTCAGCAGCGCATGCTGGGGTTAGTCGGAAAGCGCAAGCCCCTTTCGACTTTAGCATGCCGCCAATACAGCATGTTAATAATAATAATAACCAAAACTTCCAATCAAGACGAAGTTCACACTTCGTCCGAGACACCCGAATCCGCGTCATAATGCGGGCGGAGGAGGTCCAGAACCTATGGATCTCTCAGTTGCGGTCGCCTCGACTCCGAGGCAACCGAAAAACAAGAAGTTCCTTCGCTGCAATCGATGCGCGAAAATGGGCCATTACGCCCATGAATGTATGGCGCCGCGTCCGGCACCACGCAGTCAGCGGACTGGACAGTCTGCTGGCAAGCGACATCAACAGGGGCAACCCTCTGTTGATGCAAAAAACGTGAACAACCAGTAGGGGCGGGGTGCCCTACTGGACGGGTTATCTCGCATGCCGACATCGGGCATGTGAGGATAATAGCCCCAGACGGGACTATGTCCTGTCAACGTGTGCAGGGTGAAGAGAAACCTCTCATCACCCTTGAAGTTAGGCCACATGGAAACGATGTCCCCATGCGTGCTCTGTTTGACACAGGAGCGTCAAACAATTTCGTTAGAACTGAGGTACTAACGTCGTTGATCTTCGAGGAGATTGAATCTCCAAGAAGCATGTTATCAGTCCGGTTAGCAACAGGTGCAACTGTGACTATACCGAAGCGTGTCATTCGAACACGCCTCGAGTTAGACGAACTATCGTTCGAGGATGAATACATCGTCCTCGATCTTGATGACAAGTTCGATGTCATCTTGGGCATCCCCTGGATGTCCAAGCATCAACCAACGATCGACTGGGTTAACCTGTCGATCGACTGCGGCGGTCTCACAGGATCTGATCACCCTGTGAGTAATCCGGCTGTATCTCATGATACAACCGCAGCGTCAGATAGCATGGTGGATAGCGATGGCACCACCAGATCTAATCCGACTAGATCAGCGGATGGTACACCCGCTCATCAGAGTCCAGAGGGACGCGAACGCGCGACGAACGAGTCGTTGCGTGTCACTAATGTGTGCAACACGGGCGCAAATCACCCCCGTGTTGAAGTTACCACTACAACCGATTACGGTCGTGGAATAGAGAATGCGCACGCGGTGGGAAACACCCACCGTGAAAAGAATGAAACCGTCACGGAAGCAAATGACTTCCGTGTCGAAAATAAAGAACTCACGACTAAGAAAGTCGAGAGTGCATGAACAACATGGTAGACAGTGGTCACCATGAAGAGAAGGCCTTGTGCACGAGTGATGATCACCGTGTCACAGATCGGACAAGTGCGTCTGATCTAGCAGCTGTGTCCGTCGAGACGATCAACGTCCTGACGCAGACAGAGACCGGATTAGCTACCCAGTCTCTCACACTTGACAACCCTCCGAACCTAAGTTCAGAGATGATGGCTCTTCCAGCCTTGAGTTGGAAGAAGTTCGTAAAGAACTTGCGAAATGATCAGATCGAACAGATCTGCGTCATTGTCGCATCTGATGAGGTTGTGGATATTCGCGAGCGAATATCCACTTTACAATTAGAAGCCAGCGGGAACGAACTCGTTCCCAATGGAAATAACACTGAGAACGAACTCGTTCCCAGTGATCAAACCAAAGTCCAGCGCTTTGAAGCGCAGAGCTGGGAGTCGCTTAAGGCGACTTCCCCGTACTACGAAGTACTTTGGGAATACGCTGACGTATTCCCAGAAGAAGTACCTTGTGAGCTTCCTAAAGATAGGGGAACTAGGCACGAAGTACTGTGTCACGCGGCAATGGCCATTGCCGCGTAACCAAGTCAAAGCCATCGATGAGTTCTTCGAAACTCGTAGTAAGGCGGGACATGTGCGGGAGTCTACCTCTCCGCACTCCAGCCCCACCTTTTGTGTTAAGAAGTCCACTGGTGGGTGGAGAATCGTTCACGCTTTCAATAAGCTGAACGCAGCGACGGTACCGGCGCAAACGCCGATACCGAGAAAAGACGTCATTATCGATGGCATGAGCGGAAGCACCGTTTTCAGTGCTCTCGACTTAAGGGATGGTTTCTACCAAATCCTTATGCTTGAGAAAGATATTCCTCTCACGGCTGTAAGCACCCCAAGCGGTATGCTTTGGGAGTGGCTTGTGATGCCACAGGGGCTTCGAAATGCCCCTGCCACCTTCAATAGATGCGTCACGCATCTATTGCGCCCGGTGCGAGAATTCGCACCGAGCTACTTTGACGACGTGTTCATCCATAGTAAGGCTGAACATGGTAAGACTGATGTAGATGTTCATAAAGAACATCTACGTCAGGTGTTAGAGCTTCTGCGCAAGCACAAGCTCTATGCAAACTTGAAGAAGTGCACCTTTGGTGCACCTGAGATACCCGTTCTTGGCTGCTTTGTAGGCAAGAACGGAGTGCGCCCTGATCCGGAAAAGATCAGGGTGATCGTTGAATGGCCTACGCCAAACAACGTCAAGGAACTTCGAAAGTTCCTTGGGTTGGCGACATACTTGCACAAATATTCGTGCAACTATGCCGGTTTAATCCGACCTCTTTCTCAATTATTAAAGAAAGATGTCGAATGGCACTGGGATACCCAGTGCCAAGATGCGTTTGATGCAGTCAAGCGTAGCTTGACTGAGGCTCCCGTTTTGGCAATCGCCGATAACGAGCGACCGTTCCACGTCGTTTGCGACGCGGGCGATTTCGCCATCGGCTGCGCCCTGATGCAGCGTGATCACGATGATCGTGATCGCGTGATTTATTACCAATCGCGTCAGCTGCGCCCAGCCGAGCGCAACTATCCGGTGCATGACAAGGAACTCCTTGCCATGAAGTATGCACTGGCGAAGTTTAGGATCTATCTCTTAGGAGATAGACCCTTCGTGGTTTACACGGACCATGCGTCGCTACGCACGGCGGTGAATTCGCCGCACATCTCTCAAAGAATGGCACGTTGGCTGTCATTCTTTGCAGAATACAACTTCACGGTTGAGTATAAACCGGGAAAACTGAACGTGGTAGCGGATGCGCTATCACCACGCCCCGATTTCGAGACGAAACAGTCCGTAACCGAAGCAACCAGTGCAAACGCAATACGTTGCACCGATCTGTCGTCGCCGCTTGTGCGACAAATACGTCAAGCGTACGAGACAGACGAGGAAACTCGCCTACTGATCGATTACTTGAGTGATCAATCAGATCGGAAGCGCAAGGAACTCCCAGAGTTCCTTCGCGCATGCGTGCATCGTTATCAATTGCACGATGGTCTGTTGCTTTACAGCACAGACCAAGATGATGTTAACCGCATTGTCGTTCCAAACGACGATGATCTCAAACATCAAATTTTGTTTGAGTACCATGATGCTCCGATTTCGGGGCATCAGGGTCGAGAGAAGACGTATGCTTCTCTCGCACGCGATTTCTACTGGCGTAACCAATATAAATGGGTACGTAAGTACGTCCGTGCTTGCGAGATATGCCAGCGCGTCAAGCCCGCACAGTCCGCGCAGGCTCCCCTCCAATCTCTGCCGGTTCCGACAGAGTGTTGGAAGTCCATTTCTATGGATTTTAGCTTTGGTCTTCCGGCTGATCACAGTCGGAAAACAGGCATTGTGGTCTTTGTAGACCGTTTCAGTAAGATGGTTCATCTTGCTGCAGTGTCAGCGAATGTCACCCCTGCGCAAACGGCGCGGATATTCGTTGACACGGTATTCCGTTTACACGGAATGCCGGAAAACATAGTCTCGGATCGTGATCCAAGATTTACAGGGCGTTTCTGGCAAGAAACGTTCTCATTATTGGGCACGCAGTTGAAGATGTCAACCGCGGACCATCCGGAAACGGATGGGCAGACTGAGCGCGTTAACCGCGTTCTCGGCGACATGCTGCGTTCTTATGCGCATGCCTTCGAGCAGTGGAGTGATTATTTACCACTCACTGAGTTTGCTATAAACAACTCGGTGCATGCTTCTACCAAGCACACACCGTTTTACATGAATGCCTTACGGCATCCACGAACCCCGGCTTTACTTGGCGGTACGCCAAATTTAAGTGGGGGAGGGACCCGCTCAAATTCAAAGCGAGTCGATGCACAAGCTGCAACTGCAACTTGTGAAGAAACTGATGAGTCTTCTACTATTACTACAGAAGAAACTCAAGCAGTTTCGGAAACCGAAACCGCTTATGCGGAATATGTGTCGGCAGCAATGGCTGCAGACACTGAAAACAACCCATCCACTGCCAACAAAGCAGTAGATGAATTCGTATTACAACGTCAAGCTGTAATACGCTATGTAAAAGACGCGCTTGCTTCCGCTTTTGATAAGCAGAAGCAGAATGCAGATAAGAATGGACGGAAGAACACAAATTCTTTTGAAAAAGGTGAATTAGTTATGTTATCTACAACTAATCTGCCTACACATGCAATAAGCAACTTCCCTACACGGAAGTTGCTCCCTAAGTTCATTGGGCCCTTTAAGGTCCAAGGTGTTAAAGGGAATGCCTATACCTTAGACATTCCCGCGGCCATGCGCCTCCACCCAACGTTTTACGTTGGGAGACTCAAACCATACCGATCGTCTACGGACGAGACGCATCACCACGGCGAATGCCGTGCTTCTTCAAGTCTCCCAAGAGAGACTTGTAGTCGGCCTCCAACCGCTGGTGGGAAGCCAGAAGAGCCTGGAGAGTTTCCACCTCCGACTTTAGACGATCAACGTCAAGCATCAGAAGATCACTCTTCTTCTGCATCACAACTTGCGCATCGAGAATCTCACGAATCTCGTCCCGATGATAACGATACGTTTTCATCGAGTGGCACATGTCCTCGCTCAAAGCGTCACAGTGCTTCTCAAGGTTGCGGAGCTGATGGCCATGCGCCGCAACAACAGCGCCGAGGGAATTATCAACCCCCGCCGCCCCTGATTGACAGTCAGTGGAACAAGCGCTACATTCTCGAGCGCTTGCTTTCGATGCGCTCGGTTCCCTATAAGAAGGGCAGCGTACCGAGTACTTGGTGCGTTGGCTGGGATATCCCAAGATTTTGACTCTTGGGAACCGATCGAGGTGTTGAGGGCGGATGCCCCTGACCTCCCGCGTGAGTTCGAGAAGGATACTTCACCTCGAACTCAAACGAAGCGTCAACACTAAGTGTTGATGAGGGCGGCACGCCCACACTAGGTGCTGATGCCTGCGAAGCAGCTTCCGATGCCTTAAGAGCGTCGACATAGCACTTGACTTCAGCGGGTACTGAGAAACCTCGGTACCCTCTGAGCTCCTTTTCGGTCAGACGAGGAGCTCCAGGGGGACAACACGGGCACTTCATGCCCGAAGGAACCCCACAAGAGAAACCCTCTTTAATACAAGTGAAATGGATATACTCCATTTTACCTGAAATCGAGTACTTTAAGAAGCGCTCGCGGTTTGCGTGAACCTTATTCACATACCTATCGGGATCTTTGTTGTAATTTTCAACAAAGGCATTCCAACTCTGAGTAAGGGCGTCTTTGTCGTCCTTATTCTTTTGCGACCCTTTCCGGTTCGTGTAGTGACGAGCCTGGTAGAAAAGGTCGATGAAGTACCGACGTCTATCGTCAGTACTACGATCGAAATGACGGTTGCGAAGGTCCTCGCAATCGTCAAGGGCATTAATGTCAAACAGTGGGTATTGACAATCACGTTTGACATGCCCACCACCATCATAGGCAAGAGCCCATGCGGGGGTCCAAAACCCCACTTCGTACGGAACATAACGTTCCACACGACACAGTGAATCGGAAGCAGTGTAGGCCGCTTCCGCACGATGTTTCTTGGCGGGTGGGGCACCACCTGCCACCTCAAAGTCGTCTTCGCTACGACCTGGCGAATGACGAGGTCCAGGAGGAGCCCTACGTTCCTCATGCCACCGCCTCATCGAATTGTCGCTGTCGTAATCGACGGCGTCAGAAGCCACTTCGCCATCACTTAACGGCGAAGCGGTCCTGGTGGTCTTAACCCCACTAGAGTTGCTGACAGGGACGGTATCGTCCTCGCCCTCATGCTCGGAGTCAGATGACTCTCCGAAGATGTCGTTAAACTTCTTCTTTGACACCCGCCTTGCGGCAGGTGGAGACGCGGAAGACGCTGCATTCGCGACGTCTCCCCGCCCTCGCTTAGACACTGCTTCCACAGCGTCTGCCACGAGAGACAAGCGATCTTTTGAATTTGCCTTGCGCCTCGACGCCACGTTCGAAGCGTCGGCATTCGACGACACCTCCGCACGCGATGCAGAGGTGATGTCTGTTTTCGAAGTATCAGCAGTGCTCGTAAGAGCGCCGCTGCGTTTGCTGACCATTAGATTACTTTTGGTCAAGATGAGTTATAACTGAATATCGTTATGACCAACAAGTGCCAACACTCGATTGGCCAATATTATGATATATTATTGGCCAACCAGCTTGAGTGGGGGGTGATGTAATGGAGTACCATTACATAAGTGATATTTGAATAAGAAATATCACAGTTCAATTTCAGTCGTAATACATGAAATTGTGAATATTGGATTATAAGTTGTCATAATCCACCTTTGAGAACAGATTCT
>MIQA02024423.1:0-44708 GCA_001887855.2 Sclerospora graminicola
TTCAGGTCTTCGTACTCGTTGTTGATCGGCGTCTTTACTGGGTTTGCGTCTTCTAGGTTGTACTCTTGAAGCATGTTTCCAATCATCACCTCTTGATCTAACGTGTATCCATTGTTTTGATCGTACGTGATTCTCATTCCTAGGAATTTTGAAACTTTTCCCAAGTTTTTAACCTCGAGTACTTTCAAGTCGTCGAAAAATTCGTCCACAACCTCCTCCTGTGTTCCGGTCACTAGTAGATCATCGACGTAGACTCCTACGATAGTGGTAGCATCGTTAATCGTCTTGAAATACAACCACATGTCCGTAATACTCTGTTTGAAGCCTGATTGCAGTAATTTTTCATGTAAAAGTTGATTCCACAGTCGACCTGCTTGTTTTAATCCGTAAAGAGTTTTTCGTAGTTTCAACACCATTTCTTCTTCGTTGAGGTCTTCGGCGAAACATTTGCTCTTCAAATTCATGCCTTGTGGAATGAGCAGATAAATTTCATGCTCCGTTTCCAGTGCCTTCACGTAAGCGTTTGGGATATCTCCGTGTTTCGCACAGACACCCCAAGTTTTTGACAATGCGAGAATTAATTTCACCGTTCCGAGCTCCATTACCTGCTGCGAAGGTTAAGTTGTAGTCAATCCCAAGCCTTTGTTCGTTTCCGCAAGCCACAAGCCGCGCTTTATATCGTTCGATATCTCCATTTTCATCCGTTTTTGTCTTGAACACCCATTTGGTGTGTAGCGGACGGCAATCCTTTGGTTTTCTATCGATCGTCCATACTTGGTTGCGTTCGAGCGCTGATATTTCTTCATTTATTGCCTTCATCCATTTCTCCTTGTTTCCGCTCCTCATTGCTTGGCCGAAACTTTTTGGATCCACTTCGGAAATGAAATTCACTGTTTCGATCGTTTCATCATTTTCTTGAGTCGCGTTTTCTTGGCCCGCGTTCTGACCTACGACATTTTCGCTCGACACTTTCTCCTTCTGTGCATTAGCCTTCGTATGTCCTCTCGTTTGATGTCTCTCTCGTTGCCACGCCTTCTTCTTCTGCTTATCGTTTTTGTTTTTTTGCATTTTTAGTCGTAGCTTTCTGATTTTCAGCTCCTTCTGCTTCCAGGTCACGTCGTACTTGTTTGTTCTGCTCTTCGTTTATGGTGTCTATGTTCTTGATGCGTTGCGTTGCAACCATCTTTCGTTCGTTCTTCAGGTATACTTTATACCCCTTGACTTCTTCGCTTTTGCCGACAATTATCCCGATTTGAGCCCGATGGGCGAGCGAATTTTTTTCGGGATTCCTGTAAACAGTGCAGGGTGATCCGAATGCCACAATTTCTCCAAGGTTTGGTCTCTTTCCGGTCAGAATTTCATAGGGCGTCATGTTTCTCGAGTTTGCTTTCGTAGGACTTCTATTAATGATGTATGCGGCGTATTGAACCGCGTCACCCCAAAACGAAAGATTTAGGCCACATGAAAAAACCATACATCTTGCCATGTTCATTATCGTTCTGTGCATTCGTTCAGCTTTTCTATTGCTCCACTGGTTGTTTGCTTCGCTAATCTGCCTTATAACACCAGTTTGCTTGCAAAACAGATCCAGGTTCTTGTATTCGAGTCCTCCGTCTGTCCTTAGTAGACGTACCTTGCAGTTGAACTGACGCTCGAAAAACGCCAGGAAATGTTCGAAATATTTTGCCGCCGCGTCTTTGGTTTTCGCCAAAAATACTCGTACATAGTTAGATTTGAAATCGATAAAGTTAATCAGGTATCGATTTCCGAACCTGTCTTTTGGGGTTATTGGCCCTTTCAAGTCCGAGCAAATGACGCCCCCAATGCGGTCCGTTGGCGCGTTCATATGCTTTGATTTCGTATTTTTCGTCTGCTTACCTTGTGCGCAGGTTAGGCATGTCATTCCTTTAGTGTCGGTAAGCTTTATTCCAAAATTTCGTCCTTCGCCATGTTTTCGATTGCATCGAAACTTAGGTGCCCTAGGCGAGCGTGGAAATGCATGAGCGTGCCTTCTTGAACGGTTTGCTCTTGGTTGTTTTCTTTATCTTGCAGGATCGCCATTACTTGGTCTCCATTGAAAATTCGTAACCTTTCCACTTTTACATCCACCGTGAGTACCTGATTTGTTTTTTCGACGGAAAATATTCCTTTTCCGGGCTTTTGGTGCACCATCACTCGTTTTCCATTTTTATAATCCAGGTGACATCCTTTGTCTTCTAGGAGTCCGTACGAAAGAATGTTTTTCGCCAAATTTTCCACGTAGTAGACATTTTCTAGTCGGATGACATTTTGTTTGTCATTAAGGTAAGTGGTGATTTTCACCCACCCCTTTTTGGTGACGTTCAACTTCATCCCGTCTGCTTGGTAGCATGTTCCTTGAACATCTTCGACTTCTTGTAGGTACGAAATGTCGTTTACCAAGTGCATGCTTGCTCCACTATCTAGAATCCACCTTGTATCATCGCTGTCTTTGCTTTCGATGATGCTTAAGGTGAAATCCACTTGCTTCGAAATTTTACTTCGACACTTGTCTTCGGTGTGCCCTATCTTCTTGCAATTCTTGCATTTTTTGACCTTGGATTTTTGTTCGACGTAGTTGATAGTTTCACTTTGGCGACTTTTTCCTTGTTGTCCGTCGTTTTCAATCGCTTGAGCAAATTGACATAGCTCTTCTGCTTGACGAAGATAGTCTTGCCTTGAGTGGTTGTATCTGGATAGTAGAATTGTTTTCAGCTCACTAGATGCATAATGAACTATGTTTTCGAGCACCAGCGGCTCACTTCCACCAACAGCTTCCGTGATCGCCACAAGGTACAGGTAATGTTCATTCCATGTCCTTTTCGGATGTTTTCTTGCTGTGAATAGTTTCATCGACTGAGCCGGTGTTATGGTTGTATGGAATGCCGATAACATTCGATTCATAACGTGAACCAAACTTTGTGATTCGTTCCACCATGAATCGACTTGGCGATTGTAATAGCTTTCAGCCATACCGCTTAGGTAATGGCTGAGTAAGTCCACCTTGAAATCTTCGCCCCATCGATATCCGCATGCAGATTCTGCAATGGCAACTTGACGTATAAATCTTGTGCCCCATTGCTTGAAACCGGCACCAAGACCCCTGTATACCTCTTTGCCGTCAAAAGTTCGAATCGATAACTTGCATTCGCGTGCTGACGGGGTTTTAAAGATCGGTTGCAGATTCGGTTGCGGGTGTAAATTGGGTTGCATGTTCGGTTGCGGGTGCATGTTCGTTTGCGGGTGAATGTTTGGCTGTGGGTGCAGATTTGGTTGCTGATGCAAGTTTGGTTCCGGTTTTGGTTGATGCAGATTTTGGTAGTTTAATCCTCCAAAACCGGCTGCATGATCTTGAAAGTGATCCGCCAAATCAGGTTTCTTTTCGGGTGTACCATCTAAAGATGCCATTCGCATCTTCGTTCCCAATCGCATGGAATTGTTGAAACCAAAACTATCCATGTCGGGTGTCTCCGACTCGATTCGAGTCGGTCAAGTCTGTCAATTACGCCTTTCAGCATGTCTACCAGTCGGGCACCTTGATCTCCCATCGTGGTAGGCTTCTCCTCTTCATAATCTTCACCGAAATTATCATCTTGACCCTTTGGGCTCATAACCTGTTGAAATTCGTTGTTCATAGTAGACAGTCGAAACGTAGGCCGATAGGTGAATTTAGCTCGATGTTGATATTTGAAGATATAATGCAAGGTTGATTTAATCAATGCAATGTATATTGAGAAGTGTTTATCGCCAACCTATTCGATACCTTCTACTGCTCTTAATCCTATTCCTGACTTGCATAACTACCCCGCCATCCCAGGAAACCCATGCGACTTCAACTTCGACTTTGTGTGTTTCTATTTCTAAAGTTCACAATGCAAAAAATAGAAATTTGGTGTTCAAAACCGTAACCACCGTGTACCAGTTTTGTACCACTTTCCTTTTGTGAAAAGTACCAAAATACCTCAAACGTTATTTTGTGCTGGAACCGAAATTTCTAACAGGAGCTGATTGAGACGTGACCGAGGGCTGTGCTGGTCAACTGTATCGCTCACATTTATAACTCTGAGCTATTGACGCTGTTCTACAGTCTTATTGGCGGAGACGTTTCGAGATCCTCGAGCAAGTGTCGCTCTTCTCCCTCGTGTTCCTTGTCTCTCCATCGTCGATCGTAGAGACAAAGCAAAACGGCTCAAGCCATACCCCCCGTCAAAAAGCTCAGCACGGCTTTTCAATGACACTCTGCGAGATGGAATAGGACCAATCGTCCGAGTACTCGAAGCTCGCCAGCCAGAGCCATGTTCCCCCGTCAACGCACCTGCTATCGAACAAGTCATCGTGGATTTAACGGCGAACTCTGCAAAAGAAAAGCAGACTTCTTTTTCGAGATGAAACGTGGCACCAATACAACTATGCAGCAAACACTCAGGGGATGCAAGCCAGTCGACACGAGATTGCTCAGGTGTCACACTCAACTGCTAATGTCCTCGCGGAAATGATGAGGGAGCTAAAAACGCTGATATTTTCTAGTATTGAGTGATATCTCGGCGATAAAATCGTTCTGCATATGCATTACGCTTTTCTAGAGCTAAATCAACCTCTTCCTGAGTTTCATCCTATTCTTCCGTGGAGAATGTCGTGTTTTGTCTCCATTCAACTCGATTGCGGTCCAGCTCATCTCTTGATAGGTGGAATTCCTCTCGATCACCAATATAAATCAATAGATTGTGCAGTACGACGACGCAGGAGATCATTCTGGCATTTGTAAAACGGCTTCGACGGTCTGTGACCCCGTGAATGACCTTGAATCGAGCTTTGAGTTTTCCAGAGACGCACTAGACTAATATCCGTGTCGACGAGAGATGGTAGGTGAAACTGACAAACGAAAGGATATTAGACTTTGGCCATTTGTATACGAGAGAAAATGTAGCTCACACCCTCGCTGCTTACGCGTTAGTCGTTGTTGATCTCGCTCATCATACGGGACCATGACGAAGGGTCAAGTTTTGAATCGTCCAGCCAATTAGTCCATGGTGGACACAACAATCGAGCGCGGGCGGCCAGGACTTCGTACTGGTTCCACATCGATTGATCGGAATTGCTCCCCGAACATACCCCAAATTAGCGAAACTTGTTGCGATGATCGATCCGCTACAAGACAGTTATTTGATGGCTTGCCGTGCTTGTCATAGGAGCCCCACATGAAAACCGAAATTTGCAGTCATAAATCGGGACTCCAATTTGCAGCTAGATGGGTGATCACTTACTTGGTGGTCACGTGGTCGTCTAGGCTTTACTATAGTTCCATCAAACACACACGCAACACGTGAAAAATCGCTACCTCGGTCCTTGAATCCATTAACCATCTCCTCCCACTCATCGAGCGCATCTCGGGCAGGGAAGCGGGCAGCGCTGTCAAACATATCGTAGCGAATAACCTCGAGTTTATTGGAATTTTGTACCCATTTGATGAAATGTGTGAAACATGAAATTCCGGTTTCTTTTGCGATAATTAAGACAGGACACCGTTACATAACATTTAGGTTACAGAAAAGGTCAAGACTGATTTATTTTAGTAACTTTTTATATTAATACAGTACACTTTTACAAAAACCTTCAAAAGAGACAGTAGACCAAGCACTAAGGTTGAGGCACCTGTGCAACAGATCTGCAACTTGAACCATCAAGTTGCACACCTGAAGTGACACCGCCTGGCAGCTCTAACCGGCTGCAGCTAGGGATACGCATTGGATTACTCAAAAGCTCTTACCGGCTTGAGTACGTCCGCGCTCGTAGGGGCGATAATGGTATCAAGTCATTTTCTACAGGTTATGAGCCCAAGTTTCCACGGGCCTTAGCTCAGTGATTTTTTGAGTATCTTTCTCGATTTTGAAGTTTCTCGCACTTTCGCATTTTTCGTGGATAAGTGGAGTATTTTCGATTGCAAGTGGATTTGTTTTATCGTGGATAAGCTGGTTGTTATTTTTTCTGGTGACGAATTTTACGTCTGTTTTCCGATTGACGAAATAAGGTTAATTTCCACTTCCTGAATTAATTTTCGTGGGCTATGGAAGAAGAAAAAGGTGAAAAGTCGAACCCAGAAATGGAGCTGATACTGGAGTATCTCAAGAAGATGGACAGACGGCTTGAGGCTGTCGAGGAGGCCAGATCCACTGGATCGGCTCCGAGTTCGTCCCCCGGTTCAAACAAGAGCTCCGAATATGCCAGTGGCTTTCGAGACACGTTGAAGAACCATGGTCCTTTTGGCATAAAAATGACGCTGAAAGACTTGGGCGCCGAAGAAGCTGCAGCACGCGAGGCCATGCGCGGTGGTGTAGGAGAAGGTGCACCGGTACAACCGCCCGGAACGGGGCCACATGGCATGGCAGCGGGTATGGCCCCTCAAGTGAATATGTTTGGCCAACCACCCGGGATGATAGGGGGCACGAAGATACCCAAGCTCACGATACAAAAATTTTCGGGATGTGAGATTTACCCCGGGCTCGATTCAGGCCTCAGGCAGTGGGCCTACCTGTTCATCGAAGCCATAGAGATTGCTGAACTTTCGTGCGGTTTCGCCTGGAATGAGCGCTTAAAAGTCAACAAGCTTGGTGAACATTTGGAAGGGGTAGCGTTGAGTTACTTCCAGGCAAATATTGGAACCTGGTGGCAACTCAACTCCACACTCTATTTCGTTTTGGAGCGGTTACTGACGGCGTTCAAGGTCCATATCACTCATCATCAAGCCGCCGGTCTTTTTGAGGCTGAAAAGGATCCGAGAAGAACATGGACGGAGCATTTCCTGTACCTGGTGACGCTGGCTAAGAAGAGCGAGTAAAGTGAGCGACTAATTGTAGAGAACATCGTGAAATACGCTGCTTCAGGACTCAAGCTTGCTCTGTTGGTTCGATATAACCCACAGAGACAGGATTATATTCAGCACGCTTAAGAACTTGTGGCGTGGGCCCAAGAAATCGATGAGGCGCAGAAGCCCAAGAAGTCTGGGAAAATTTTCGCTAACGCTGTGGGAGAGAATGGACACAAGAGGGTCTGTTACGCATGTGGCAATGAAGGTCACATTAAAAAGGACTTCCAAGACAAGGTCACCGCCGAAATTTCAAAGGGAATGACCGCAGAGGGCGTGGCGGAAACCGTATGTCGGAACAGCGCTTCGCACTAGCCACGAGTGATGGAAACTGCGGAGCAAGTGGAAATTTTGATGACATTTTAGACAGCGATGAAAACCTCTGGATTATTGACAGCGGTGCCAGCAGGCACTAAGTGTCTGATGAGAAACTGTTGGAGGATGTAACGGAATGCACTGATGCGGATGCATTGGACGCTCCCTGACGGCGGAAGACTACAAGTTACGAAAGTGGGCAAAGTTACGCTACAAGGAAGGGCTAACGTACATACCAAGACCACAATCACACTTTCAGAAGTGTTTTTTGCTCCGAAGTTGGCCAATAATTTAATTTCTCTTGGTTGTCTACGTAAAAAAAGGATGCATGTTGAAAGATAATGGAGAAATAATGGAATTGGTTTTGAAAAACAACGTTTTGTTTCCCATTGAAGTGTGTGTTCTGTATTGGTAGCAAGATTATATGCACACAAAGAAAAGAAACAGATTTGACGAAAACAGTCTCAAATATGGTGATGAATGTGGCGTCACAAGAAGAGGCAGCCGATGTGCAGGAAGGGACACTGCACCACTTCCGTGCAAGGCTAGGTCTTCTCGCTTACGACGCAGTTGAAAAGCTAGCCAAGGTCCCAAGGTCGGGCATCAGAATCATTGATCATGCTCGACGAAATTGCCTGACCTGTGCTGAAGGCAAAGGTCAAAGGTCACGGCAGCCGAAAAAGGATTCTGGAAAAAACTCGCCAATTGACAGAGTTGGCGGGGTGATATGCAGCGACCTGAAAGGTCCCATCACTCCAAGAGATAGACGCGGCAACCGATATCTAGTGATTTTTGTTGACCACTACTCGAATTACGTACGAGTCTTTGCTGCACGGTCAAAAGACCGCGCAGCAAAGATGTTCGAGCATTTTCTCTGCTGGTTTGAAAAAGTGTTTTATTGCCGAATTCACGTTTTACGCACAGATGGCGGTGGAGAATTTAGAACAGTGGATCTATTCTGTAAACGGACGGGGGTACGCCGGCGAATTACCGAAGCGGGTACCCCGGCATCCAACGGCAAGGCTGAACGCATGCACCGAACCATATTTAATATGGTTCGGTGCATGATTTTTGGATCAGGGGTGCCCCTGATGTTCTGAACAGAAGCGGCTGAGTATGCGACGTATATACTCAACCGCAGTCCCACTCGTTCGAATCCAGGAGGGGCACCTCCGATTCAGATGTTAACTGGAAAGCCGACTACTGTCAGCGATATTGTTGTTTTCGGGTCTCCATGTATGGTATGGAGAGACCCGCGGAAAAAGTCGCTGGCTAAACATGCCGAGCGGGGACTTATACTCGGTAGAAAAGATGAAACCAAGGGGCTCAAAGTTTTGCTCCTGAAAGACCGGGTGGTCACTACCACTCGACATGTCACTCAGATTGAAACATTAAGTGAGGATGCAAACCAGAAAGTAGCACGACTACTGCAGGGAGAAATAAATGAAAATCCTGAAGAAAACGAGTCCTTTCAAGAAAGTGTCGAGTACCCAGGAAGTCAAGCTGCCCAAGCAAGTCGTAGGGATCGCGTGTTTCAGGAAGGTAAACAAAAGGAATCCAGGAAGCAAACCACGCAAAGAAAGTCAGGCAGAGCGAGGAGAAAGACCCACAAGACCGCAGCATTGACTGAGGAAAAGGAAAGAGATGAAAATGAAGACTCAAATCGAACGGAAGCGAACGAAGTGCCACCGAGTGTCGAAAATGGAGGTGGGAATTTACTGGTTGCTTTCGCAGTGGTGGATAATTTAAGTGAGGTTGATGACACGGCGGTAAAAATCGCAGTTCCTTCCACCTATTCTGAGGCCCATAATGGACCACAATCAGAAAAATGGAGGGCCGCAGAACAGGACGAATTGAAGTCACTGGAAGAACTGGGAACCTGGAAGGTCATCAGGCGCAACCCAGCAAAAAAACCTGCCAACCAAATGGGTTTATAAAACCAAATTGAAGGCTGACGGCAGAGTCGAGAGATACAAAGCGCGTCTCGTTGCCCGTGGAGATAAACAAGTTTTTGGTGAAGATTACTTTGTGACGTTTTCTACGGTAATGGAGTAAAACAACGTGAAGATCATATTGATTCTAGCGACAATTTGGGGGGTACCAGCGCGGCACGGTGATGTACCCAGCGCATACCCAAAGGCACCAACCGAAGGAGAGTGTGAAATACATCTGCAGATACCGAAGTGCATGGAAATCACCAGTGAAAAACTTGAAGAACTGGATGTGAAGAGTACGAAAGAGTTGGTCCTTAAATTGGAGAGAAATTTATATGGATTGAAACAAGCCGGCCGACTTTGGTACGAGTTATTTTGGAAAACACTGGTCGACATGGGTTTCAAGCAATGTTTGATTGATACCTGTATTTTTGTGCGGTTTAACGACGACGATACGATCCTAGTGGGTGTATATGTGGATGACCTGCTGGTCACGACAACGAACCAAAGCCTCGTGGATGAATTTTTCGAAAAAATGAGCCTTTTTGGAGCTCAAAAAAAGGACCTAGGGAAGGTCGAAAAATTTCTAGGCATGTGGATCGAAGGAGGCAACGAACTAGAGTACCACATCGACCAGCAAAGCACCATCGAAGAAATGCTGGAAAGACATGGGTTGCAGGATGCAAATGCTGTTAAAACTCCGGTTCTGGAAGAAGCTTTGCCAGGACACACAAACCTGAAATTACCGGTGAAGTTTGACGGGAGTGTCCCGACCATAAAAGATTTTCAATCTCTCGTTGGAAGTCTATTATGGATATTCCGGTGCACACGTCCCGATATTGCTTTCGCGGTGCACCGGGCGACACGGCACACGCATGCGCCTAGTCTAATGGACTATCAGATGGCGAAGCGTATTGCGCTTTACCTGAAAGGAACCAAGACGTTGAAACTAAGTTTGAAACGCGATGAAGGTGAACCTTCACCAATACGCATCGTGAGCTACAGCGATGCAGATTTTGCCGCTGATAAAGAAGACCGAAAAAGTATAAGTGCGAACGTGATTTTCGTGAAATGAATGATTGCAGGTTGGAACTGTAAGAAATAGGGTGCCGTTGCCTTATCCACTGCCGAAGCGGAATTCGTGGCCGCTGCAGTCGGAGGCAGGCAGGCACTTGGAATTAATGAATTGTTTAACGAAATTGGAATGCATTCAAGAATTCCGATTGTACTCAAGATTGACAATCAAGCTGCTATCAAGCAGTTGCAAAACGAAGCCAGTGCTTCAAGTTCGACACATGTGGATATAAAATTGAAGTTCGTTAACGATTATACCAAGAAGGGCAAGATGCGGCCCGAACATGTATCAACCGGAGACATGGTGGCTGATCTTTTAACAAAGACATTGAGTGCGCCAAGGATTGCGGAACTACGGGAGCAAATAGGATTAAATTGATGATTGGAACATTTCATATGGGTCGTTGCGCTATTGTGGATGAACGGTTGACATAGACCCGATGCATGTAAGCATGAAGAGGTGTCCCGGTATGAGTGTTGGAATTTTGTACCCATTTGATGAAATGTGTGAAACATGAAATTCCGGTTTATTTTGCGATAATTAAGACAGGACACCGTTACCTAACATTTAGGTTACAGAAAAGGTCAAGACTGATTTATTTTAGTAACTTTTTATATTAATACAGTACACTTTTACAAAAACCTTCAAAAGAGACAGTAGGCCAAGCACTAAGGTTGAGGCACCTGTGCAACAGATCTGCAACTTGAACCGTCAAGTTGCACACCTGAAGTGACGCCGCCTGACAGCTCTAACCGGCTGCAGCTAGGGATACGCATTGGGTTACTCAAAAGCTCTTACCGGCTTGAGTACGTCCGCGCTCTTAGGGGCGATAAGGGTATCAAGTCATTTTGTACAGAGTTCGTTGATGAAGTTACCGGCACATGTTCACGACATGGCAACCTGACTTGCTGCCCCACCGATGCCATCACCCCTCCATTTCCATAGTATGCTAGAAGAACTGCAAGCTTCATGTAAAAACCGTACTGTGTGTTCTTTGACCTCGCACCAAATCGAGTAGTATGCAACGGCTCTAAGAAATATGCAAGCCGATCAAACGAGTCGGGACTGCAGCGCAGCGTCTTTCTGTACGCGCTGGTAGAGCGCTGATGCTTTACCTTCCCAATCCGATCGCACAGCTATTTTTTGCATCTTAGGCCGAAAACGTCCTTCCATCGAATTGCGCTACTGTCAATGTAACGAGTACGAGCAACAACTGTAATCCGAGTATCTCTTCACCATCAATGATGTTATGGCGCAGTGGCTGCGTAGTTCGAGCAGCGTACTCGGTGGCTGGAGCTTCGCTTCTATCGCCTTCCTCTCGCGCGCGACGCCGTCCACGGTGACGTATCTTGCTTGGTGTCTTTGGTCGTGCCAACAGGCAACTAGATCTCAAAAATTGACAATCTTTTACAAATTTTGAGCATTGTTGTCATAAAAAGTATGTACGACGCCAAAAAACAGGCTTTCGAGCTTCCTTTTTTCACGTACGGAAAAGCAGGAAAACGAAAACGGTCGGTTGCTTTTGTTAACTCGTTGTCGAAAAAGCAGGTGGCAAAAAACATGTGGTTTTTAAAACAGACATCGCTCGTATGTTTCTACTAAGTCTATGGATAACAAAACTTTTCAGCAGGTCAAGCGCGGCTTAAGCGTTCATCAACGGTTACTCTTTTGATAAGTCTTGAGGTTACCTCGGCCCGCACATGCGGAAGTTGAAGGCGATGCGATCACTGTATGAAGTGCGATTGAGACATCAAGGCCTTTTTTTGAGTGATACACCACCCCAAGCCGATTGACATTCATGCCATTGGCTTCATGCTCGTATGGATAATCAGGCGTAAGTGGGTTGTCGCTTTGCTCAGGTTACAATTGGGGGCGAAATTGTACACACCATCGAGGTTGTAGAGCTCGATCAACTCCTGGAGCTCTGCGCGATGTTCGTTTTGTGTCCACGGATCTGGACTCACCATTCACCGCGCGTTGACGGATGTTGTACCGCCGATTAAATGTCTGCACCCATGAGATTTTGACCTCACGCGAAGCGATCAATTCGTTGGCTTTTCCAGAGCACGTGGCTACTCAGTGCGTTTGAAGTCTCATATAGAGCCACAAACTCGAGCAGAAGCTGCTCCGTCTCAGGAAGCGCTGAGTCATGACATTCACATGTCGGTGGAGGAGATGCAATGATGTGGCCGATGGTCGACCAATTGCCTGGCTTCCCAGAGCCCATCTTAAGAAATTTTGATGGCGAAGGCCAGGGTTCGCCTTGTATTGTTCGACAATTTTCATCTTCTGCGTGAACGTGAGGGTTGTGCACGCCATGGTGGAATCCTCAATGTGTGTTTATGTGATTCAACAAAAATCAGGAATAAGTGGTCCACACACGGCAGTTGATTATTGGCTGTGGGAACACCCATCAAGACAGAACCGTTGATGGGTGGGACGGGTTGGTTCCACTCGGGATGTTATATAAGTGATAACGGGCTATAGTACTCATAAAAACACAAAACAAGTACTCAAGTACTCAAAAAACGGGATATAGTAAAATGTGGAGAAAACAAGATGATGCCGTTCTCACGGCCTGTTCCCGAGAATAATGGGCCAGTGAATATCACGATCGAATGTGAATATCCAGATACTGGACCGGGTTCGTGTGAGCGTGCGAGACCGGACCGGTCAAAATATATGTGATGAGCAGTGTTATGGACGGTTTGATATATCAGGCACGGTAAAACCTGGTCATTGGAGTGGATCATGGCCGATCCGAGTATTTTGAGTTGATGAGATATTGAGATCTCGGTTGACCGGCCGAACAATTGGGCCCTGCCTTAGAATGTGAAGATCAAGTTTATGACGGGGCACGACGCGTGAAATGGTGCGCCGTATGGGGCTTATTCATTGAAACAAGCGTCAAGGGCCAATGAAGCGTCAAGGGTCAACGAACTTAATCCGAATCAGCATTAAAAGATCAGATTGGGTCCGACTCTAGGAGGAGTGCTGATTCCGGTTCAACCTCGCGGTTTAACATATAATGGAGGCCGAAGACAGGGTCGAGCGAGCGGGAGATATTGATGTTTTGGTGATCCTGAGGTGGTTAGAAGTGATCCGGGGCTGATTCGACCTGATTCCGGCGCCGGTGCCGAACTGCTTTGGATCAGCCCCGAATCAGCTTCCAGGTGTTGAGAAAGAAGGAGTTTCAGCCAATATCGGGTTTGAATCGGACGAACAACGCCCAAGAGTCCGATCCGAGCTGGTTCCGAGCTGATTCTTGAAGAATCAGGTTGGTTGAAGATCGCCAGAAAGTGGTACGGATCAGGTTGAAGAAGCGTTGAAGATTGGTTTATGGTGGTACCGGGACAACATTGTGACAAAATGATCAAGATTGAAGTATGAGGTGGGTCACATAAAATGGTGTATGGTAAATTAGGTATTAGATATTGCATATATAATAACAGGATTGAGTTTACCCCCCAAGCAAAGAGTCGCTCCGCCACGTGTCGCGGTCATTGGGAGCACAGGATTAACTAGACCCCTGTAGCTCAACTTAAGGCTCGGTTAAGACGTGCATAGACGAATTTTGGCTTACCGGAAGTTCCACGACAGGATTTGCTTAGGTTTTCGACCCTCACCCCCTCACGCGCACGTGTTTTGAACACGTTTTTATCAATTGGAAAGGTTTTGTGGACATAACGTGGCGGTTTACTGTGGAATATCGTAGTTTTATCGTGGTTTTCGTGGTTTTCTCGTTATCTCTCGTTTTTATTGGCTGGCCGGATCGGACGAAGTTTCCCGATCAGTGCCCTTAGATACTTTAACTAAGTATCGATCTCGCTCTCCGGGGAAAATTCCCACCCGAGAACATCCCCGTCTCGAGAAGGTCACATCCTCCGTCCTGATTCGAATCATCCTTCTCATCTAAAGTCCACCTGAGTGAGTGTAACCACCTAAGATCAATGGGTACACAAGGTGGGATGAAGTTAATTATGGATTCTATCGCACATGAAGAGACTGGGAGGATCGGACCAGTCATCATAGTGATGATTCATCCGATCATGATGCCGATCAGGATCAACGGAGTACCCCCTCCGACAGTTGGTCGTCCGGGCTAGTGGGTATCCGAATTCCACCCAAAACCTCCGTTCTGGATTTGGAAATCGGCTCCACCACATTTTAAAGTGTGCCGGTAGATGCAACAATAGGGACACAACGGCTTCTTGTCCATCAGCTCTGCATAAATTGTCTTGTACTGTTATGCTCTTCTAATGCATTTTTGTAAACCGATCTGCACCAATCCGTAATTTATACTTGGTTTTAGTAAGGTGCAGATCGGTGCGTTAAAGTCACACTCTACCCTAGGCCCTTATACATGTATACTATTTTGGATGCTCTGATTGGTCACTTTTACATACCTTCACGTACCTACGAACCATGAGAGCCACTCGGAGCAGTTCGAAGTACAATCAAAAGTCTCATGTACTATCAACGTCGGTCAAAGAACAAGTCTAAAACATCGGGTACCGCTTCAATCAATGTAAGCGAACGCTTTTGCATCGAGGTTCAAGCAGCTTTGCAGTCGCTCACGGATGATGCTGATAAGACGGAGGTGACCTTCCCGTCGAGCTACGACACTTCACAGCGTCACTACATTCACTCGTTCACATACTGTAATGGTCTATATTGTAATGGTCGGCATCATTTCAGTAAAATATGTGTTTTATCTTGATATCACGTTTTGCAGTGTATAATTTTCGGTAAATCATGGTGCAAATCATCTAGGCGAGGTGCAAATGATTGCGGCTTTGGTGCAAATGACTGAAAAAATGTGTAGTTACAACTGTGGGTAACTAGCAAATGTCTAATCATCCTTTAAAAACGCAGTAATTAGTATAAACAAGGTCACGCTAGAGTTGCACACAAACCGCTGCGTACATAGCCCCTGAGTCCCCAAGGAAAAAGATCCGTCGTAACGTCCTGGAACGCATTTGGGCACCGAAAGAAAATACAACTCATTTTCTACCGAAGCGCAAATACTTCAGTAACTGAAATAGTTCTTGTTTTTCATTATGTACATATCCAGCTAACCGCGACTGCACAGGCAAAAGAATGAGCCTCAAATGAATTTATTCGCCTTTAACAATACTCATTTGCGTCATTCACTTATTAGAACCAGCTTTGTTCTTCGCTCATTTTTGAAGGGTAGCGATTAGCAAGGCTGATGGCAAAAAGGGCGGGTCTGGGTACCGATTAGCAATTTATTTGTTAACAGGGTACTGATTAGTAATTGATGGTTAATTTAGGGTACCGATTAGCGATTTCCCCTAATAATAATAAGGTATTGTCCTATTGTCATTTTTGATCTACTGTCCGATCTAGCACCACACCCTTTCAAAACCGATCAGAGCTAGGGAGCGATTCTTAATGTCCTTCTTGCAGGTGCTCGCTGCGTTTCATGCGGCAATCCATGAAACAAAATATCTATGTGTCGGAATCGTTATCAAGAAACGGCAAGAGCAAGATGCGATCGAAGTTGTGGTGCACATTGAAATGAATGGTCAGCAACACAGAGGACGAGTAAAAGACGTTAGGAATGGAACGTAAATTTTTTGAGAGACGCTTGAGAATCAGTGGAAGTCTGCTCAAGACTGGCACATTGATGAACGTGCGGTGGTGAAAGAGTTTAATCTCGTCCTATCAAGTCTTTTACAACTTGTTTCACCGCTGTCTCGACAAATGGGGACCTCCAGCAGAAAACCTCATGAATGCTAATGAAAAGGAGACTGTGGTAAAGCGATCGGAAAATATTGGGACTGAAGTGGACCACACATGGCCGTTGATTGGTGACGATAGAACACCCATCAACATATGACGGTTGATGGGTGGGAAAAGGCTGACCACAGTAAAAAGAAAAGGTGACGGACAACGGATATTCACGACGTGGAGAAATCAGCCAAGTACGGTCGTTAAGCCCAGTCCCAGACACTGGCGGAATGATGGAGATCACGATCACGATCGTTACTACAGTCACTAAGTGGAGTTCCCGTGGATATAATAAGAAAAGAGTGACTGTTGACATGACGTATCAAGGGCAGGTGACCAGCCGATCTCTGAGCGGTATAGTGGTTGAAGTTGACTATGATACGAAGTTACGGCCTGATCAGCCTATCATGCCCGAGCAATGAAGATCAGATGAGGAATGAAGTCGGGCATGTGGAGTGACAGGTTGTATGAGTGAAGTGAACCTTTGGTTGGTCTGAAAATGACGTGGCAAGGCCTGATCAGGCCTGATCAGCCGGGATCGGTGTTATATGGTTGTCCTGACGGGGTATAAAGATCGGAAGTGTGGCTTAGAAGATGAATTGAGTCGTGATGATGATGACCCAGAGCGTTCCCGAGGTGATCAAGGGCTGATCGGCCTGATCACCACCTGATCACTCGCTTGATCACTATGCCGATCGTGATCAGGGCTGATCAGCCCTTGATCAGCGTTCAGATGCAAAGGCAAGTAAAGTTCTCGGTTTAGCCGGGCGGAATATGAAGTGGGCAGGTGTCAGAAGAGCAGATCCCAAGTGGTTTCAAGGTCGTTTGTCGAAGATCGGGACGGGTTGAAGATCTTTCGAAGAGTCGGGTCGTGATCAGGGCAGACGTGGTACAGATCAGCTTGAAAGTGCAGCCAGGATGGGCAAGGTGGTGTTACGCAACGGTGCGACGAAGTAAATAGGTTCGAAGTATAGGTCAGGCATGAGTTGATGTACGATACACAGGTATAGGACATTGCATATATAATAACAGGTTTTGATTTTTCCCCTAAAGCAAAGTGTAGCTCCGCCACGTGTTGCGGTCATTGGGAGCACAGGGTTGATTAGTCCCCTCTTGCTCAACTGATTCCCGGTTAAGACGCGCTTAGACGCATTTTGGCTTACCGGAAGACCCCCGACGGGTTTGTTTTAGGTGATCGAACCTCACCCTCAACGCACACGTGTTTGGAACACGTCAATAATATTGGAAAAGGTTTTGTGGAGATAACGTTTGTGGATTACTGTAGAAGATCGTGGTTTGATCGCGTTTTCTTGGTTTCGTAATATCTCTCTCTCATTGGCTGGCCTGATCAGACGAACTTTCCTGATCAGCGCCTAGATACTGATTAAGTATCGACCCCAACCCGTTCTCCGGTGAAGATTTCCACCCGAGGACACCCCCCGTCTCGAGAAGGTCAACCCTCCGACCTGATCAAGATCATCGTTTTCGTCACCGAGTCCACCTAAGTTGTAACCACCCCAGATCAACGGTACACAAGGTGAGATGAAGATAAACATAGATCCTGACGAGCATGAAGACCAGCCAGATGACCGGGAGGATCAGATCAGTCACCACAATGGTGATTCATCTGATTCCGATGCTGATCAGGATCGACGGAGTACCCCCTCCGATAGTTGGTCGTCCGGCCAGTGGGTATCCGGATTCCACCCAAGACTTCGGTCATGGATTTGGAAATCGGCTCCACCACAAGACCAAGGTTTTGTCGGACATTGTGTCGAACCAAGTCAATGCAACCTGGAACTAGCCGCAGTTTGAATCGCGTTTGTCTGCACTTGTACGGGGACGTGAAGCCTCGACAGTACGTGCATCCGTTCGCACCTTATTTGCCAGACACTTTCGCATAAACTCAGCGGGAAGCAGCTTCCTGAACATGTCGGCGCTAAACGAGAGCATCACATCTCCAGTTTTTGCCATCGTCTTCGTTGATTACCGCCAACCAATCACTCAAGCCAATGCAACATCGCAAGTGGTGCTGTTTCTCAGAAACACGGCTGCCTCGGTGCTGAAACACGATGTCGAGAATGGTCCCCACGAAAATGAAGGTTTGTTCACTGCCGAAGGTCATCCCTACACTCAACACAAGCGTTGTTTGACGAGTTGGATCAGCAACGTATGCAAGTTCTGCGTGACAAATACGAGTGTTATTTTTCGCTTCTTTTTAGCTGTCATTTTAGGGGTCTAAAAATTGATCGTTTCCCGGAGTAGAAAACGCACATTGCTAGGCTTAAATTGCCATCAAATCGAATCACAATAAAAAGTGAGCGAGATGGCGCCATCGCCAAGAAAATTTCAGTTGCGCAAAAAGTTTTGGTTGTCGCTGTGCAAGAAAGAGTCGACTTTATTGTTTTTGGAGGGGGGGCATGTGCTGATTGTACTACCTCTTTCAGTGAATTCGATGACCTGCGAGCAAGAAGTGTTTGTAGTTGCTGTGGATAGGTCATCAGTTCCAACTCGCTGCATCAATGTTGCTCTTAAACTGACATGACCACTGGACACCCTCATCTCAACGAAAATCCAATTATTGAAGAGTGCAACAAAGGGATCTTTGAATGGTGCGAAGAAGTGCTCAGGTATTAATAGCGAAAATTCTGCTGTGGGACTAAAAAATCGGAGTTTTATCATCATTTTGTTTGATCGGATAAATGGGCAGGTGGACATTTAACCTATTGCACGAAGGAGTACCGTCACCGAGAGCCTCCACATATACGTCTCAACATGCTTGATAGTTGGTTCTCATGAAGTATGACGTGCGACAATTCCAGCATCAAGTACCGAGCAGGAGCCAAAGAAATTAATGTATGAAGTACGACAAATCCAGCATCAAGTGCCGAGTTGGAGCTAAAAGAATCGTTCGACACGATGGAAAAGACTTGAACAGTTTATTTCTGGATGGAAGACCGTCAAAAACACAAGGCTTTGATGCATCAAGTACTTTCTCTCTGGATAGTTATAATGAAGGGGTAATGCTTTCACGGGAAGATATAGACCACGTCACAGATATAGCAGAGACGCAAGACAACACTGGAGTTACTTTATCATTGTTTCACGTATTACTCGATTTTGGCTCCTTCAGCTCCAAGTTTTGATGATGAAAAACTCCCCAAGATTACGATAATGCCGTTGCTACAAAAAAAAGCCAAAAATAAGTCAGGCAAACGTTTCTTCTTCAAAACGCTGTGGTGATAACGTGGAATTTGAAAAGCATATGGTTTTTCAACGTGCTAAATTGGATACGCAGCAGCTCGAGAAGCTAAAAGCCCATTTGGTAGGCTACGTCGACTACGCACGGTGGAAACGTCAATGCATACTTTTGACCGTGCATTTTACTATTTTCACGATTGAATAGTGTCTTGAGCAAGAGCCGAGTATAATAGCGTTCATTAACAAAAGGATCTTATCACGTGGAAAACGTAATGGTTCCGCAGTCTTTCTATCGACGTAAGCTTGTTTGGTATTGCGCAAGGCAAACCTGCATTTCATCGCTACAAGTGGCGCATCCCTGGAGCATAAAATAAGTGTTATGGTTGAATGTACCTGTCAAGTCCAGCCAATGTTGTGTGAATTGTGACGTAGTGTTATATATTCCACCATCAGCTGTATTGACGAAGTCAAATGAATCGTTTACTAGTGTGTTACGGTTCCTCCAATCGTTACAGAGGTCAATTTGCTGAGGATAAAATTGATGGAAATTTTATTCACATTGAACCATTAGCATTCTCGGGTTTGTTCTTTCCCGTGCATGAATTTATTGACATACCCTATTGCAGTATCTACTCAACATGTTCGTGATCTTCAACATTTTGGATGAGAAGTAATGGGTCGAGAACATCTTCACGTGCCGGCGGAAGCGCATCACGAATAAAAGCTTCGATCACGGCTCGTCGCGTCTCAAGGTTTTGCTCATACCTATCGAGGCGGCGTCCGAACGGCTTCCAATCCTCTCGCAAGTGGTGATAGTCCGCGATTGAAGCTTTTACGCAATCGAGAGCGAGATGGGCCGATCGTGTGATGCCCGTCAACTGCTCCTCGAGGCGGTTGTTGGCAGGCCGAAGCAGGTTGGCAATATAGGCTGGCGGCGGCTGTTCTATCAACGCGTCCCACGTCGAGCGATTCAAATTCCGCGTAATGTGGTTCCCCATATTCTCCAAATCACGGCTCCCGCTTGAAATGTCCCAGGTCAATGTGTTTGGAGACGGCTGACAACCTCCATGAATGACGCTTCGGTGGTAGCCCCAGCGTGGTCGACTTGTTGTGGACGGCTACAGGCAGAAAGTAAAGTTTCTAATTGGGGGTTTGTAGCGATGGTTGTTCCATAATCGTATATTAGCAGTTGTACCGTCTTGCCGCGATTTTTCACAAGCCATGCGTTCCACGCGTGCTGTGTCTTGTTGGTGTCGACGAGATGTTTGTTGAGCTTGATCTGCATCATTTTTGACCAATGTTCAACGGTCGACGCCTCACTTGACCACGAGTCAACAATACGGACTGCTTCGAGCTTCATACGAGGTCGGTACCGCTCCCACGACGTCGTAATCACATCGCGAAACGACGAGCCGCTCGCAACAAAATCACCAAGCGCTTGTCCGGACATGTCGCGTTGGCCGACGGTTGACTTGACGATTGAGAAGACGAGTAGTTGGTAGAGTGAGCCTCTTGTTGAGATCACCTGTCGCGCTTGCGTTTTGTCAGCGAGGGGCGCGAGTAGGCGACGATGGCATCATTCCTGCTCTGACTGTAGACGCGTGAATTAAAAATCTCTAATACGTAACTATCACTTAACAGGAGTTGCGCGTTTTTATAGGTTTAGGGTTGCGCGATTGAATCAGGAAATCTCGTCTAGAACACACAATAACGGTACTCCTCCCACCGTAATTAGTCTGTGCCAGACTAATTTCGAATCTGAGTTTTTGAACCTTGAATAGTCTGTGCGAGACTATTAATGAACACAGACTAATTTAGGGATATTCGGAAATAGTCTGTGCCAGACTAATTTATAAGTTGGTAATTTTAGTCTGGGTTAAACTAAGTGTCACACACTGTACCATAATCTGGGTACAGCGTACCTTAGAACCCGTTAATTGATGCGTGTGTCACAAACGACTTCCTAAATAACCAACAGACAAGAATACGCCATAGCTAACAGTAAATATGGAAATAAAGATACTGAGACAGTATCCGGTAGAGGAGTTTGTCGCCATTACTAGACGTTCCAATACAACTTATTGCTCCTGAATTCGATGGTCTAGCGATACAGTTGATCAAATAAATACATATAATGGCGTTTCTGTAAGTGGCGATTTATCCTGTTGTATGCACGGTACATTTTTATTGTAAAAGGAAGTGCAACGGTCTCAAAAGCTAACAATATCTTCTCTGCATTGACCGGCATCAGACTAATTTTCTTGGTGCTTATCAGGGATTGAAATGACAGATTTAAGTGGTGTAGTCACCAAAAATTCAAAGCTGCGAGGTCTATCAAGTAATCAATTATTAAGCCAGAGCTTCTGCTCTTTCCTCTAAATCTGCTTTTTATGAAGTCGATATACTTTAACGCTTACATTTTATCTGTAAGTTGTAACTACCTGTTGACCATTATTGTAGTGAACAACACTAAAGGATCTAAAAAAGCGAATATGGACCTTTAAAAGAAAGATTGATAATAGGGCGCCAAGTAATAATAACTTCTGTAAAGCCAAGTCAGTTTTTGACCAGGCTTGTCACAGCTCTAAAGGCTGCCTAAATCTATATTGGCACGATTTTATTACCAGATCTATCAAAGATTTATAAAAACAAGTTAAAAAAGTGTTCATATGTAGTAAGAACTTGTTGGACGGTAATTGGATCAATATTAGTCGAAAAGTTACTGTACTATCATTGTTAATGAAGCTTCAACGTGAAAAACGGTCGAAATGAACTCGAACCTAGTGTGGTGTAGTCGCTCTCAGAAAATCTTCCTGAGACGCGAACACCCACGGGGGTCCCAGACGACTGACTATCGGAGGGGGTACTCCGTCCATCCGAGTCATGATCCGATCCGGCATCCGGCCGGCTGGATCGGTCGCTTCCATCCGCTTGATCGCGACTGCTCGAGTGTTGCATGTTGAAAGCTCACCTTGTGTACCCGTCAGTACTGGGTGGTTAGCTCTCCTGGTGGACCCTAGGGCGAAAAGTGTAGATCCGTCCAATAGGGAGATGAAGGTTAGGACTAGGGGTAGCTCCTGGGCGGAAATCGTCACCGGGGAGCTCGTCTGGCAATACACTTGAACTTTGTATAGTGCCGGCTGGGCCGAGAATAGTCGATCGGCCAGCTTAACCAATAAGACACTTGAAGTTTGTATAGTGCCGGCTGGACCGAGAATAATCAATCGGCCAGCTAAACCAATAACAATGAAGGGCGAATCCAAATGTGTATGTAAGGTAGATATAACTCCACCCTCTTCCACAGAAGGCCAAAATGTCACCACTTCCCAATACTTAATACCGTGTTCAAAACACGGGCGACTTGAGGTGAGTATACGAAGTCGCCGCGACTCCCGGTCAGGGACTTCCGGTGGGTTAACTTAACCTTCCCCGGGCAAACCAATAACAGCAAGAGGGGACCTTGTTAGCCCTCTGCCGTGAACCAATGAAAGCGACTTGTGTCTAAGAAAGCGAAACGTATACTGATTTATCCTATATCCAATACTCCCTTTGTGTAACCTACCTCAAATAACACGGCTGACCAGTCATGTACCTTACCCAACTTAACCCGGCTAACTCCGACTTTGTATACCCACCCGGCCGGTACACCGAACCCACCTGGTACCAGTCCGAATGGTACATTGTACCCGGCCGGCTCGGCCGGATAGCCACCCATCCGCGCTCCTCGGCCGCTGGCGCTAGCAATTCCTTGGCGGCTTCTCATCCGATCCGGGTGCCTCCTTCATCCACTGGAACAATCATCTTCCTCCAGGCTCCTTCCACTCATTCCTTACAAACTACCCGCCGCCTCGGCCGTCCGCCATCCGCGCCTCGGCCGTCCAACATCCGTGACCTTCCGTCCGCTTAGCCCGCCTGTTCGTCTATCCACGCCCCTTGTCCTGTCCACCAGCCTGATTTCCAGCCTGGCGTCGCTTGTAGACTTCCTCGGCGGCGACTATCCGGCGCCCGCGCCCTTGGTCCGTATTTCCGCCAATCAGGATGCGCCCTTTGGAAAGTACTTTGCATTATTTCATAAGTCGCTTCACCACACTAGTATCAGATGCTTCGTGGCAGAGGTGGGAGTGGACCCTGCCTCCGGACTCTCTCGAGACGACGCGATTACGCGCCGTGCACTATACAGCGCCAACCGTGTTACGCCGCCTGTCATCTGTCCGCTATGGGTCAGCTGTTTACTTCCATGTGTTATTTTCGCACGGCGTCCATGCAGGCATTCGAGAATGCGCTACCCCACGAGGCGACGGTGCGTCGTCGAGTAGCTTTGACGCAGGGCGAGTCGGTCACTCGATGTATACGCATGGATGCTATGAGTCTTGTCTACGGAGATGTGGTAGAGCTAAAAGCTAGTGACGTGGCAGGCACTGATTTGCGCGTTATCGAATACTCGGCCGACTGCATGGTTGACCAGTCGTCGCTTCAGGGCGATTGCGGTTATGATGACGAAAGTAAACAGAAATCACATCAAGACTGACAGTTCACCGTTATATGGCCAGCAGAGTCCACTGCATCCTGACAACATTATCCTGATAACGACAACTGTGGTACAAAGAACGGCTGTTGCTGTGGTGGTGTTTACAGGAAATTACACGTTGTGAGGACGCATGCTCAAACAGCACCAGTGGCCACCACCCTCCGCTTTGCTACGAACGAAAAAGACTGGTGAAGAAGAACAAAACAGTTTAAATGTTTAAAGGTTCAGGTGAAAAATTCAGGGTATTTTTTTTCATGCACTGAAATTTTAACCATGTACCGAGTGAATGGAAGTGATGCACAATTGTCCAGCAATTTAGCGTCGTCTTCCTTGTGGGGGAGGAGAAGCAGGATCTCTGCCCGCAGGCGCAGCACCACCATCGCCACCGATTAGACTCATCACGACAATAGGAAGGATGATGTACCACTGACAGTGGTCCACTGCGCTATGCAAGTGCAAGAATTTTATGAGAAATAATACAGTAGACAACACAGACAAAACTTAGCCGGACGTACGTATTTGCAAAGAAACGACTGATTTGTTCTGCGGGATTGTCGTTGCCATCCTGATTTCTCTTACGGCTTGTAATGCCGCCGTCTTTATTGGAGTTATTTACATCCGTAATGTATTTCCTCCAACACCTTAAAGGTAAGTGCTTTTGGTTATACGACCGATAAGACACTAATTGGTGGGAACGGTTCAATGATGTTATTCAGCCTGTTGAGCTTAAGTCCCACTTCGAGTTCTTCACTTAGAGAATCGGCCAAATCTTACAACGCTGTATTCATGATGAAGAGTGCACTTCACAATAGACTATTTTTTTTCTTTTGATTCTGATTCTAACTTAACTCAATTCAAAATCGAGGGTCCCCTATTAAGCGTTCCACTGTATACCTGTATTGGATATCGTCCAACAAATTCGTTAACTATTCTCTTGTGTTCCTATCCTGTTCCGGATATATTGTATCCAGTAACGAAAATGTTGGATTTGATCCAACATAAATTATATAATTTCTCTACCAGATCTACAAGTTCAGGAGAATCAAAAATATAATGGTTATTTTTTCTTGACCTGTATCAATCTTTCTTACGATATCTCTACTTCAGCAACAGCGTCTTCAAAACCATTGATATCAGCGGGATCGATTTGCAGGAAGCCCCCGCCTTCTGTGAAGCTGCTATGCTTTTGACATCACTCTTTACGGTACGTTGTACCTTCTTTATTGTACAGGGGCCAACTGTGCCAGACTAAATAGGAAGTTTTGAGAGCTCACCAATTTTTCTTCACCTAAATTAGTCTGTGCCAGACTAATTCCGAATACAGACTATTTTTGCACATAGACTAATTACGGTGGGAGGAGTACTTGAGTTTTATCGAAGGCTACAGTATAGTACGTACCCAAATAAAGCGCTGGACACACCTCACAGACAGACAGACGGACAAACGGAGTTTTTTATTATAAACACTCGTCCAGCGTTATTGCTCATAGATTTTTCGCTAAATATATGATAAATCCAAGCTACATGAAAAGGTTGAGAAAGATTTGATCTGACTATACCGTAAAGTTATACAGACCTGGACAGAAAGATGTGACGGACACAATTATATGACAGTCCAATTTGTAGGAAGGGCTCAATACTAATATTTTTACCAATGATGAACAGCGATGTTTAGCTATCTACTATATCAGCAAAGTGTTGCACGCCGGCCACCTCTAGCAAAGCACAATCGTTAGTATGGAATCCGCAGCTTTAACGTATTCCATTAATTCGCTTGTTACACAGGAAAGATTCGACACTAGGGCATCATATCGTCTGCTAATATACGTAATGCTATGTTGTTAAGTTATAAGTGTTGATGATTTATCGTTAAAAGTATTAGCGTGACCCCTAGACTCTACCCCGTCGGGCAGCCTGTCGGTCGCCCTGCCGGGTAGGCCAAACAAACGTATCGAAGCTTCATCGACGCAGGCGGACGTGGAGGCGGCGGGAAGGGATGAACCGAAAGCCAAACGGCGCGCTCGGGGCTGGGGGAAGGCGGGAGCTACCCGGTCGGGCAGCCTGCCGGCCACCCTGCCTGGTAAGCCGAAGAAACGAACAAATGCTTCATACGTGGCGGCGGGAGCGGAGGCGGCGAGAAGGAAGAGCCAAACGGCGCGTTTGGGTGCTTGGCGATGGGTGTAACATGGGTGGTGGGGCTTGGAGGGAGCGGCCTGCGTGGCCGTGGTCGTGGTCGTCAAAAAATTTAACTGCCCTATACCCAGACCAAGTATAGGGACGCAACCATCTTCATGCCCTTGGAGTTTTCCCTTTGAAAAATTTCGGCCTGACCCCCAAAACGACGCGAAAACTCGGTCGGGGGCCGGGCCTGCGCTTCAGAGCTAGAGGGCTCTGGGCGCTCCACAAATTGATGCACAATGGGCGCTGCGGGTGTAAACCCGTGCCCGAAGTTGCGCCGTCTAAATCGCCCATAATGCCGATATATTGCACCGCGAGATAGCCGTCCGTGCCCTCATTTTTGGACTCGAAACGGGGGCAAAAGTTCAATTTCTAGTGCGAATGTAAATTTTGACCAATCGCATCGGCCTTTAACTACAGCTACAAAACTGCTTATATGTCATTGCATCCTATTGGCTACAAATGGACTTGCCCTAATATTTGTCATCCAATTTTTTCATCTTAATTCTATACATTAGCGCAAAATCCAGGTGTCACATCTTTCCGTCCAGGTCTGAATCCGTGTCTTAATTATGCGGGAAAAATAATCGAAGGTAAACTGCCGATTTGGGGCCTCCTGCCAATTTGAGGCCGCTCCTCGTTTTGCCCAATAAGCGTTGACAAAAAATGTCAGCATACCAATTGGTAGAAATAAACTAAATGACATCGTACCGATTGGTAGATTTGTTTTTGCTAATACTAAAAAGGCTATTATTGGTAAAGAGCCCCAAATTGGCATTTCGTACTTTTGCAAGACGCGAACAGAAAGAGCTCATATTTTTGATGCATTGGCCTATTAGCGATAGATAAACGGCTATGAAAATCCTGATTAGTTGGACTTTAACCCAATATTTTTTTTGCGACAGATTTTAAATAGGAGAAAAGTTATGACTACTGTACAACAGTGTACAGAAATTAAAGAAGACCCCAAACTGGAGTTTACCTTACTATAATTAAAGTTGCTGACCGTTCGTTTTTGTACATGTACCGGTGGAATGCGTCTCATTATACTTACAGCCCAACCAAGTTGATTCGACTTTGGATTTTCACCCGCGGTGGGACTCGAACCCGCAATCGCCCGGGCCCGGGGGCAGAGCCCACCAACCGAGGTCGGTTGTACATGTACCGGTGCTTGAGTTTTATTGAAAGCTACAGTATAGTACGTACCCAAATAAAGCGATGGATCGCGACGGACAGACGGACGCTATTCTATAATTATAGTAGATAATAAACCATGAGAACGGATAAAAAAAGAGAGAGAAGCCCACCCAACAACAAAAAGAGGATGAAGATAGCGCTCTCTGTGCATACAAAAGAAAAGTATCACCCTTCATCTTTTCTTCTACATTTGATAATAATCGCACTCAAAGAAGCAAGAGATAAAATTGAATTTCTTATTGTTAAGGTTATTTTTATTATCAGCAGTAGAAGAGCTCAAGCGGAGGTCGTTGTAAAATTTTGAATTGAAAAAAGTTATCAGTAAAAATCCGCATGTGCCATTGCTTAATGTTTGCTTTATCTTCTAATTTTATATGTTGTTTGAATGAAGTGATTTGCTCCTTTATATTTTTAGAATTTAATTGTTATTTTAAAGTAGTGAATACTAAAATTCAGTTAATAAATAGCGACCATCACTCTAAAAAGTATTTCATTCATTATTTGACTTAAAAAATGTATTGATTTTGTTTCATCATTTATGAGCTGGAGCCCAAACAGGTCCTTGTATGTAAGCGCGTCGAACGTTGTCGCACATACCTCGTCGTTCTCTCTACTTTCTGTACAACATATCTAAACAGCAGCTAAATCGGCCTAGTAGCGGCCGAGCAATCTCATTTTTTCTTTTGTTTCAGAAATTATGAGCCGCAGTGTAAACTTTTGAAAATATATGTGTTTATCCTATCATCTTACCTTTAGGCTGAAAACTCTAATAAAGCTATTTCCACACTAGTTTAGGGTGTCCTAGGGCTGTAGAATGGGTTGACGCTTCAATACTTACAATCGATTCCTGTCTTATCTACCACTAAAAATTACGTAAAATACAATGTATTTTTAATGATGTATAATACGTCTGTATAATACACAGGGCTGGCAAGCATATGTTTAAATGCATTAGATTTTAATCAGGTTTGAAAAAAAAACTAAAATTCAATTGGCTGGCAAAAATAGGTTTTAGTTGTTAAGGGGCGTTCTTATTTTACCACGGGAGCAAAACTCGAAACTTGATTGGACAAGAGTTTTTTCTCGTCTGTTTATGTAACCTTCTGCTCCCGATTTCCCTCCCGCTCCCGCCCTTCGCCGAGGGTCGTGGGAGAACGGGAGCACGCATTAGAGCAGTAAAAAAATGAGATTAAAATTTGTCCTCAATCACAGTAAATGGGTTGCGTAACGAAACAAAAGGCACTAGTTCTTATTCGTATGCAAACATGTAAAGCTTACAGGTCGGATGCCCTTAATATTCTTACTAATTCTAAAAGCATCGCCAATTTGATCCTGATGATCGACCAAATTGCTGGGTGCTGGCGATTGCGGGGATGAGGAAAAGGTAAAGCACAACGTCTGCAGTCTAGAGAATAGAAATAAGTGACGCCCATCGCACATTGCTAAAGACCTTGCAATGGACGAGGGCCGCTTTACGGCGCGTGAGAGTAAGAGTCGAGCGGTCATGGTTACTACTTAAACAATTAATACGCATGTGAATCTCAAGATATATCCTCGATGATTGGCTGACTTGAATAGACAAATTTTGGGTCCGTGTATGTGGGACAGGAGCTTAAGCGTTAATTCTTCTTCCCTCGTTGACCCTTTTTGCTGCTGAGCAGCACAACAACCCCGTTTGCGATGGACTCGACCTCGAAAACATGACGACAAAGAGAGTATTCAAGATGTTTGGCAGCTACCGCAATCGCTATTGATGAGGATGCTCGACGAAATATTTTACCAGAGACGGAGTTTTCTAGACCGCTTGGCAGCGAAGCACCAGTCTCTCAGTCTTTGAGCTCGTTGCCGCAGCTGGAAGAAAACATTGATTTCCAACCGCCGTTCTAGTTATCTCAAACGCTTTCATTTTCAGCAACTGTCATGCTACCGCAATTTCAGTCATCACTATTTTCATCTCCGTCACAAGATCAAGAACAGCAGCCGCTGCTCCAACAGCAAGGTAGTGGACAAGTACCATTACAATTTGGTTCGCTATTATCGGAGTTTCCAGAAGAGCAAGACAACTATTTGTGATCATTACTTCCAGCTTCCATGCCAATGCAAAAGACAGCAATGAGGCCTTCAATGGGCTTTTTCCGACGGTAAGGATGCACGTTTAACTCAATAGAGAAATTTCGCACAGCGTTCGTTATCTTTATCTCCAGGTTTTACCTGTTATAATACATTTATAGGCTGGGGAATATAGAATGATAAAGGTTCCGTTCTAAGATTTTAGCCCGTGTGAAGAATGAGTCTTTATCATCAAAGGCGAGTACCGTGGCTGACCAACTTTTTGTCATCGACGGTACTCGAGAAAAGAAAGAAATCTCTTTGTTTGTCTAATTGAAACGGACATGTCAGTAAACATCCCATATTCTTTAGCAGGTTCTTAAATCACTTGCCTTTTTCCGCCGGGCCGAAATGTGGACGGGAGTATACAGCGTTGGAAGCCTAATTACTAATAACTCCTAAGACTAAATCGAAACAGCAAAGATGCGGAGTGCTCAGGAGGACAGCGCGCCTACAGCCTTTAATATGTTATTGTTGTTGTAAAACGTAGTCTATTTAGTAAATATTAACTATTAGCTACAATAAAATTCCTTAGTACTCTGTGTAAACCTTCCTCTGATCGATACTCATCTCGATGAAACGAGAGTAAAAATTTATGACGATCATTCGGTAGATCTTGCATCTCACCTTGGATGCTTTCGAGACATATCTGCAAACGTATTCCACGTAACCTCGAACTGGCCTATTTCTTTTCGAACGCTATGACCGCTTGCACTTGCTCCAAGGTTTTCTTCCAAAGATAACCTATATGCTCATGCTCTGTCCTTCGTATTCCTTGAAAAAAAAATTCATTGCGTAGTTGCCATAGCCAAGTCGCTCCTATCGAACACATCGCCCACCACAATCTGGCCATTTCCTTGCTGCACGCTTGGGCTTGGCGACTACATCTGATCGTTAGCCTCTGCATAATTGTCCGTGAAATTGGTGGTGCCTGCCTGGTTACAAAATACCACTTGTATGGATCCAGATCCGTTGCATCGACCCACCATCCGTTCCAAAAACTTAAACGCGTGCCCATAATTTCTGTGCACGCGTACACCCCCACACTATATGTGTGACCCCTTTCCCAGGTGCTGAGCAATGATCGTCTATTGCGCACCCGCCTTGTGATGAATATCCATCATAAAAACAATTAAGCTGGAACGTAGCCATGCGATAAAGACTCCATCGTTGATAGTCCGACAGCATGTGGTCACGCTTCCATACATCTCTTGTTGTCTGATCTTGAGCAAAACCATTCCAAGTATCCCACTCCCTTTTATCTTGCCATCGCGCTTCAACTCTGTGTAATGGCTTGGCGATGATCTTATAATACAGTCCCCGAAAAGTCCGCCGCAACCAATGTTTGATGGAGCTAGGACGAACGTCAGCATTCGTTTCCCATGCGATTCCATGAATGGCCGGGTGCGCTTCAAATACTAATCCATGCGGCCACTCCTTCTCCTTCGAAAATCCTGGCTTCTGATCCTGTGACACCAGCTTCACGCAATCCCAGTACAAACCATCTTGCCTTTGCCGTAACCTGCAGTGATTACCAGTCTTGTCATCTACTCCAATTATCGTCCGCGCTTCTTGTACCTTCCAATCCATTGAAAGCCAGTGCTTAGGCGACCAGAGTAAACGAAGTGGTTGATAACGTATCCATGGATTCGCAAACCATGTGTACTTTCCCCAAAATCGTACTAAGTGGTCCCTTCCGAGTCCATGCCAAGGTATCTTGCGTAAGTCTGCTGTGACGCAAACCTCATCGTTGGTGTGTACTCCGATCGCCGGTTCCAATGTTTGTGTTTCACAATTTTCCTGTAGTTTGGGAAGATGTGCCAAGACGTACTCCAACAGAACTTGTCTCTCTGCTACCGATTGTCCTAGCGTGTCCGAGATGGATCCTCTAATCATCGCTGCAGCGCTTCCTCTTTGCATTAGGCGCTCCTGCTGGCCTGTGTCATAATAAGAAAACCATAAGTTAGAATTTCTACATGTATACAGCTGCGTTCAGTTTCTCCGAGCCGTATTGTATCGATCAATCGGCTCCAACATCCACATCGTGGCTTCCTTCACCACCAATGTATGTAAAGCTGCTGGTATGGAGATGAGACCTAGTCCACCGGCTTTCTTGGGAGTGAATAGTAACAGTGGTGAGATTTTGTGACGCCCTCCTTCTGTGTCCGTCGTTTTACTCCAAATGAACCTCTTTTGTAGCGCGACTAGTTCCCGTCGGGTTTCTTCGGATGGTAAATATGCTTTCGCCGTGAATAGGATAGCAGGAATCGCGATCGCGTTAAAAAGTGTCACTCTTTCGTCTACCGACGTGCCACATTTCGTAGCTGTGAGAAGTCGACGTTGGATCGCTCTTATTCTGCCCGCCCAGTTTTTGGCCCTGAGAGAAGAATTTCCTATTTGATATCCGAGGTATCTTACCGATTCTCCAGGTTGCAATACCGGTACTGTGTACCATTCCACTGGGTACATTTCCGTTTCCAGCAGAATGACTTGGCTCTTCGCCGGCTGCATCCGTAAACCAGACAGTTGTCCAAACCTTTCGACAATGTCTAGGGCTTTCTTCATATGCTTTCCTTCTCGAAAAAATATCGTTGAATCATCAACGAAAGCGGAGAATCGTTGCTCCCACTTCAATGTAGAGTTACCAATCGTAATGCCTTCCAGTTCCGTATCTTGCGTGATATCTAGTCCCAATGGCTCCACCGCTAGAATGAATAACAATGGCGCCAGAGGACATCCTTGCCGAATGCCTGATACCACTGGTATCGCTTCTGATAGTTCTCCATTAACTAGAAATCTCGCCGTCGTTCCTTTGTGAATCTTGTTCATGACATCTATAAAGCGTTGTGAAAAACCAAACTTCTTAAGCACCATCATGAGGAAATCTCGATCAATAGTGCCATATGCCTTGGCGAAGTCAATCATCAAAACGCCTCCACTATTTTCCGCTCTCTTCGTTCTTGGACCGTTACTATAGTGTTCCAGCATATCCAGCATCAGCACAACTGCTCTATCCATCCGCCGGCCATGCACAAACCCTTGCTGTGTGTCACCAATTAGCTTCCCTAGAAATCTTTGTAGTCTCGTTGCCATCACCTTGGCGAAAATCTTGTAACTTGACTGCAGTAGTGATATCGGTCTGTAGTCCATCGCGTTATCTGAATCGCCCTTTTTTCGAAGTGGTATGATGACCGCCTCTAAAAACGTCTGTGGTGGATCCTTTCCTTGAAGGATTTCATTACTTATGATGCATAAATCACTTATCACCTCGTCTGCAAAGTCTTTGTAGAAGTCGTTGTTGAGCCCATCTGGTCCACCCGCCTTCCTCCTCTCCAAAGACCTTATAGCATGCTTGATATCTTCTTCGTCGATCGGTTCGATTAGTTCTTCGTTATCACTTACCCTTACCTTTCTGTCGCTCGGAATCTTGACAAATCTGTCCAGCCTTTGTTCCATTATGTCTGGTTGTACTTGACTATGCCTGCAGCTAAGCACTTCCTTCCATGTCAACGCAAACTTATCTGGGATGCTCATCTCAGTCAACCCGTTCACTTGTGTTCCAGGAACCTTAATTGCTGTGACTCGTTGGTTACTCTCCCATACTGCCGTACGCCGGAATAGCCATCTCATTGAATCCATACTTCTTCTTTGTTTGCGACCTTGGCGTACCTTGTTCTCCTTTAAGGCTTCGTTTGCTGCTATACCCAATATTTGGGTTCTCGAGGTACCCGTTCCAAATAGGGACTGAGATAGTTGTACCGCCTTCCTTTTTCGTCTCTGGCGCACCCTTTTCCGTACTCGCATTATAGCTGCAATCCAGATCTGTACTTGTTTGTCCCAATCCACTTGTGTCTGACATGTTTCTCCCCTTCTTCTGCGAACTTCCGCTACCACCTCTTCCACAACCCGTCTACGATTGGCCCCGACCACTGGATACTTTAATCGAAACGTTTGGCGGGGCTTCTCTTGTTGCCGTTTCTGAGGTTCTCTAAGTACTACCGAAACCTCCTCGTGATCCGAGGCTACTTCCGGCGTGCGTGTGTCCAAGCGATCTACCCACTCATACCTTTGAATAGGAATGTATATCCTATCCAACCTACTAGCTGCTTCTCCGCGCCAAAAGGTGAACTCCAAACTTTCGGTTAGTCTATCCGCGTCCCATGCGGATTGCTGGGCTAACGCCGCGTCGTACCAACCGTGCGCCGCTATTAATCTTGAAAGTTCCTTGCATTCAGACTTAACTTCCTTGCCTGGTGCTAAGCGATCTAATTGAGGCTCTTCTACGCAATTGAAGTCCCCAGCTAATATGACATCAGAGGACGATATATGCACATCCCATAAACCTAAATCTCGATAAAACTCTTCTACGCAATTGAAGTCCCCAGCTAATATGACATCAGAGGACGATGTATGCACATCCCATAAACCTAAATCTCGATAAAACTGAGAACGGTTAGTATTAGTATCCGCAGGTGCATAGATGTTGATAATCTTTCAGTGTTCCAGCGTCACTGCTATCACTCGTTCAGTCCACTTGCTTGGATTCCAGGGACGCGCTCTCTTCCCGTGCTCAGGCGTTAACAGAATCCCCACTCCACCAGTCTTGGTCGCTGAGATACTCCAATACGCCAACCTAGTGTCTCGGTGAGTGTAGTTCCACATGCGTTCCCATAGACAAGTCACCTCCTCTGCCACTTCCGCTGTCGTTATGTGCGTTTCTTGGATGAGTGTGCAATCTGCCCTCCTTGCGACCGGTTTATTGCGCCATGCTTGTAGCCACTCGTGTCTTGATTGAGCCTTAAATCCCCGAACATTCTGCGTTGTTATACTTATTGTGTTCGTGGCTGCTGATGCATGTTTGTTCTTATCCGCATCTCCTTTATTAATTGGTGTATCCGTGATTAGTTGCCGGCTATACGCATCCATCATGTTAACTAGCCTCTGTACTTCATGATGATAAGCTTCCATCTTCTCGTTGCCCTTAGTAGAGGATCAGGGGATCCGATTGCGACATTCCCCCTGCGTCCGCCCCCTGCAGTTGCGCTCCTGTTGCCGTTGACACATTAGTTAGTGCCTGTGCGAAGTATGCGGCTATGTCCTGCCAAACTGTTGCGTCTTCGTCCTCTAGCCGCTTCGTGAATGCCCTTATTCTCGTTATAGACTTCTGCGCTCGCTCAAGTCTATCTAGCTTCAAAGTGATGTCGTCTTTTGGCATTGCCTCTTCTCCTAGTGCCGCCGCAATTTGTGTGTGGTACGTGTTCGCACACATTGTCATGTTTGCGAAGATTCTTTTGTTATGTGGTGCACATAAGTTCCACAAATACTTACCCCCATATTTGTTAGCCCTGATAAAGTTCCAGTCATCTCGACTATGTCGGATTGCTTCTTGCTGCTGCACATTCGTTACCGCATTAACTCTTTTGCTCCAATCCTGTATTCTCACGTTGAATTCCTGAGTATACTTGTTGCCTTGGAGGTTTGCGCACAGGGTTTCCCAACATTCTGTCCACCATTTACGCGTCAGTATATGCATGACTTCACTACTCATACCTTCTATTATTCTGTGGGGGTGGCTGAAACACTCTAATGGCTAATCCTTCCTTCGCAGCTGCTAATCTCCACACCCTCTCTTCTGCTTCGACATGGGGAAATGTGGTCCCTTGTTGATGATTCCATACCACTTCCATTGTGTTCCAAACGCGTGCCCACTCTGGTTCCTCTTCACTACGCTCTGGTGTCTTATTCGACTGTAACTCATCAAACAACTCTCTCCGCACTGGTTCTGCATGTTTCGGAGAGGCATCTTGACCCTGGCTGTAGGTTTCAGCAACAGCCCGTTTCTTTCGCATACGCATCGCCTCTGCATCTTGAATCTCAGGCTCTGGGCTGGGTTCTGCTGCTTCTAATGTCATGATTTCATCCGATTTATCCGGACGTTCTGCCGTAATGGTGCCCATGGGAAATTTCTCCATTGCGTAAGTCGCTTGCGTTATTTGGTGCCACTTCTCTAACACTTCCTCTCTGACTTCGTAGGTTTCTGCAAAGAACTTCCTGATGCGCGGATCCCGCATATTAACCTGTAACAACTCCTCTTGATTGCCTGCTGGCAGGTACGTAACAGTATCGATGAGGAAATATAAAATATCTTCAGTACCTGACTGCGCTGTCGTTAGAAGGTGCTCAATTTGAGAGTGGAAGAATTGAGGTGCTTGAGACCTTAATTCTCCCTCCACGCCTTCCTGCCGCTTGACCAGTTGTCTTTCCGTTGGATCCACCATATCTGCATCCTCATTCCGCCGTCTGGCTGATGTATTTTAATCGTAGAATTAGTTGCGTCGATAATTCCCCTGCCACATAATTATGTTCAAAATGTAGTGGACCACACTATCTGTCTTTTTGTTGGTGCTTGTTTTGCGACAGGTGCTGCTTTTCAAAAGTAATACTTTGACTAGTGCTGGTTTTGCGATTTGCTCTTATCCGAATCGTCGTCCGAATTGCCCTCCTCGCTACTCGCTTCTTCTAATTCATCACAGCTGTCTTCCGACTTCGACGACGCTGATGAAGACTTGAGGTGAAATCATTCCACTCCCTTTTGCTGCAGAAACGACTTCATTTATTACGGTTCATTGTACCTGATTTATGGTACAGCGGGTGTGTATCCATCTCCCGAATTGCCACTTCGATTGCTTCGAGCAATACATCAAAATGAAAAAAAGTACAACATGATGTGGAGTCGACGTCAGTTTTTGTTTAATTAATGTTAAGCGTTTGCGCAATATCAAGACGATCTTTAGTTCCGGCGGAGAAACCTGTCGGTCTCTGTGGCATCAGTACCAGGAACGTCCGTCTCGGGTGCAGGAACCTCTGACTCAGGTGCATCGGTGTCAGGGGTGTAGATATTCTGTTGGTCCGAAGTGTCCGTATTCGTCGGAGTTGAAGTTGAAGTGTCCTCGTTTGACTGACCTACGCTGGAAGATTCCTGGTAAACTGGCGGGGACGACGTCACTGGAGGAATAAATAATGCTTCCTCAGGTGAAGGTGGAGCTGTTGTTGGAGCCTCGGTTTGGTAGACTGGTGGTTCAGAAGGAAATACCGATGTTTCCTCAATGGTAGGAGGCGCTGTTTTTGGAGCTTCAGTTTGGAACACCGGTGGAGACATTGTCTCTGGTGGAATAAATGGTGTTTCCTCGGGTGTAGGCGGTGCTGTTGTCGGAGGTTCGGTTTGGTACACTGGTGGACACGGTGTCTCTGGTGGAATGAATGGTGTTTCCTCTGGTGTAGGAGGTGCTGTTGTTGGAGGTTCAGTTTGATAAATCGGTGGTGGAGTCTTTTTAGGGGGAGTGTACGGTGTTTCCTCAGGTGTAGGAGGTGCTGTTGTCGGAGGTTCGGTTTGGTACACTGGTGGACACGGTGTCTCTGGTGGAACGAATGGTGTTTCCTCTGGTGTAGGAGGTGCCGTTGTTGGAGGTTCAGTTTGATAAATCGGTGGTGGAGTCTTTTTAGGGGGAGTGTACGGTGTTTCCTCAGGTGTAGGAGGTGCTGTTGTCGGAGGTTCGGTTTGGTACACTGGTGGACACGGTGTCTCTGGTGGAACGAATGGTGTTTCCTCTGGTGTAGGAGGTGCCGTTGTTGGAGGTTCGGTTTGATAAATCGGTGGTGGAGTCTTTTTAGGGGGAGTGTACGGTGTTTCCTCAGGTGTAGGAGGTGCTGTTGTCGGAGGTTCGGTTTGGTACACTGGTGGACACGGTGTCTCTGGTGGAATGAATGGTGTTTCCTCTGGTGTAGGAGGTGCTGTTGTTGGAGGTTCAGTTTGATAAATCGGTGGTGGAGTCTTTTTAGGGGGAGTGTACGGTGTTTCCTCAGGTGTAGGAGGTGCTGTTGTCGGAGGTTCGGTTTGGTACACTGGTGGACACGGTGTCTCTGGTGGAACGAATGGTGTTTCCTCTGGTGTAGGAGGTGCTGTTGTTGGAGGTTCAGTTTGATAAATCGGTGGTGGAGTCTTTTTAGGGGGAGTGTACGGTGTTTCCTCGGGTGTAGGCGGTGCTGTAGTCGGAGGGTCGGTTTGGTACACTGGTGGACACGGTGTCTCTGGTGGAACGAATGGTGTTTCCTCTGGTGTAGGAGGTGCCGTTGTTGGAGGTTCAGTTTGATAAATCGGTGGTGGAGTCTCTTTAGGGGGAGTGTACGGTGTTTCCTCAGGTGTAGGCGGTGCTGTTGTCGGAGGTTCGGTTTGGTACACTGGTGGACACGGTGTCTCTGGTGGAACGAATGGTGTTTCTTCTGGTGTAGGAGGTGCCGTTGTTGGAGGTTCGGTTTGATAAATCGGAGGTGGGGTCTTTTTAAGGGGAGTGTACGGTGTTTCCTCAGGAGTAGGAGGTGTCGTTGTTGGGGCTATAGTTGGAGGCGCGGTCTTTTTGGGAGGCATGTACTGCTTCTGCTCAGGTTTTCCAGTAACTTCACAGTTGAAGACAGTGGGGGCGTCTGTCTCGACTTCTGTCGATTCAATCGTCGGACATTCAGAGTTGGGAACACACCCGTTTGTTCCTTCACTGAGATAGACACAAGAAGATCCGTAAACGAGATCGCTATGCGGACCAGGACAATTTCCAATCTCTCCAGAGCATATCGGACCCTGAGTGCAATAATAGCCTTCCTGTCCAACTACGGAGACGGGGAACCAGCCGTCAGTGCCATCACATGTGTCAGGCATTTCGGCATTCTGTTCACAGATTCCGCTATCAACTGAAATAGTCTCGGTGGTCCCGCTTGACGATGTGTAAACGGCAGACCCAGTACTGTAGCCGGCAAGGACTGGTGCCACGGCAATTGCGACAAGAAGTAGTGAAGCGTTGACCTTGACCATAAGTGCTCAGTAAAAGAAATAGCTGGTGTGCTGGTTGATAAGTCACTTGTAAAGATGCAAGCGAAATTGAAAATGAGGATTTGCTTGCCAAGAGTTTCTCTATTACATACACCATTGCAATAACGACTGAGGAGACGTTATGCAGCATGCTATGTTTTCGCGTGCTTCTTGTAACGCTTTGAGCTGATGCTGTCGATATGCCATGATAACCGTCGTCGATTGTATCCGTTTCAATGAATTGATGCTCGAGTGGTGTCCCTTCAGCCAACTATCGTTAATGAAAGTTCAAATCTTGCTAATTACAAAAACAGATGAGTAGGTTATCGAAGGGATGTCAGAACCAAAAACCACACAAATCCATGTGTGGGTGGTGGTTACGGAGCATGCCGTTTCCCCCATTGGCACATGCGATGGAGATTACACGAAATGATGGAAAGAGATGCATATGCTGTGACTTTCGCAGAGTTAATTGGCAAGGTGGAGTTGTGCTTTGAAGCCTAATCAGGCGCCAACATTGTCGTGACGGGGTATTCAGGCACAGGGGCTACTTCTATTGCATCTTTCAACTTCTATTAGGATATCAAAAGGAAGTCAAGGAGCTGTCTTCCTTTGATTTGGTGTTAAGTTCGGAAACAAATTGCACGCTGAAAGCGAGGGTTCATCGACTTACCAAGTGGATGCTCGCTCATCGGATAAAAATCATCGGAAAATTACGCAAAAGTCGACTAGTTCACGTATATCATATCTAGCCAGTGGAGAGTTTGGAAGAGCTCGAAGATTAAAACTCACTGGTTGATCATGGTTTCAAACTAGCAGAAGACGTTTTGATCTCCGCATAGGACAACTTTAAAAAATTCCACGCTGTTACAGAGCGCGAAAGCGACGGCAATCGCTTCATATAATACCTTTGATATCATTTCGTATGCCAAGAACAATCATGCTGTGAAAGAGGCACTGCGTCCTTGCGATGCAAGAGCGAAAGCGAGCGGATTTTTATCCAAGTATATCGCCGAAAGAATCGTTGCAAAAGTGGATGAAGACAGTCTACAAAGAGTACTACTGTAGTATCGCAAGTCGCAATTGCACACGCAAATGATGACTCAGGAAGTACGTCCGTCGTTCGACGCAAGATTGTATGATGCTCTGTCACAGACTAGGTCGCGAACAGCTCCATTCGCTGTGCTTGAATAGCTGACATACAGTTATAAACGCTTCCCTTCGGTCACGGTATTTTGAGCACTATTAAATATACAGCCTTCTGTAAATTGTACACGGTAAAAAGAGAGGTGCCCCACCCAGCCCGCCATACACAGGAAACTTCAAGCGAAACCAACGCATAGAAAACTGTCAAAATAAAGACATCTTCTGATGAATTTCATTGTCTTCACAATGATACTTGATAGCGAATCATGTGGAAAAGCTTGTTGAAGTAAATGGCTTGTCTCAGTAAATTTACCCTTTTATAAGAAGTACCTCTTATACCTCTTATATACAATAAGAAGGCATTCCCCTTTGTACTCTTTGAAGAATAATAACACACAAGAGGATTAGTGGTATTGAATCCGCTACACTTGCACTTATATGTGCATATATACATTAAGTGTTAATGTTTCTACTGAGGTATAGGAACTCTACCTGATTGTCTCTACAGACATAATGCTTTGTGTCCTTGATAAAAGTAATATATAATTCTTTTTGCCTTCTTGCAATTAAGTTCTTTCTCTACCTTCACTACTTCTACGCGCAACGTGCTATCACTTCAACAGGTTATGAGCCCAAGCTCCACCTCATCCGATTTTCCTCGCCTGACCGGGTCCGACAACTTTGACGTTTGGAAGACCCGTATCCAAGCATACCTCGACGGGAAGAATCTCCTCCGATTCATTGAAGACCCAAACTACGAGCTCAACCCAACCGTTGACGATGACGACGAAGACATGGTTTCGGTCACCGACGATGATCCAGATTCGGATTCCAACTGTGATGGAGAAGATAACTCGCGGGACGAAAATTTGAAACCGGATCAAGAACTCGACGACCAAGAAGAAGATTTCGTGACATCAACCGACGTCCGCCGACTGACGATCGAGGATCCAGTAGTTCAAGGTGAAAATGATGACGACGTACCAGCCTGCAATCCCTGTTCTCCCTGCTTCTGCTCGAGTCGAGTCTTTCGGAACTCTGAAAGCCAAGAAGCTTGCCAAATCGAAAGCAAAAGCGGCAAAGGCGAAGGCGCGAACCAAGGCAAAGGCCAAGGCCAAGATGAAAACAAAGGTTCTTCTGGCTGCTGCACAGATGCGTCGCCTGAATGCGCAAGTCAAGTCATTCTTGATGAAGACACTTGATAACAAGCACATTCGGATCGTCAAGGGCTTCGACAAGGCCTACGACATCTACCAAGCAATATGCGACCGCTATAAGGGCACCAAGGCATACGGTGATCCCTACGGTATCATGAACTACCTGTACAATGCTCGTTACCAGGAAGGTGACGACATGACAGAGTTCATTCTCAAGTACGAGGATGCCATGAGTGGGCTGAATACCGTACTGAACAACAGTTTTGACGACAACGTCTTCTCTGTGTTCCTCTTCAACGCGATGCCTGCATCGTGGGAGAGTGAGATGCGCATTTGGCGCGGAAACCGTGAGATTTTGCCTCTCAGAGAGCTTAAAAGCAACTTAGAGTCCCATGTGACCAAAAAGCTTGCGCAAGAACGATTCGCGCTGTCTCGCGGTACTCCCGAGAGCAAAGAGACCCAGAATGAACGTGCTCTGGTGTCCGCTGCATCTGTCCCGAATGCTCAAGCCCTTGCGGGTCTAAGCACCGACAGTCAGCGCATGTGCTCGTACTGTGGACGATCCAACCATACCATGGCTACGTGCCGGGTGTTATTGGAGGACATGTCGATGGGTCAGGTAAAACCGAATACGGTGATCCCACCAAACTTTAAGTGGCCGGGTATGCGTCCGAGCAACCCACGCAACATACCAAATAATCATGGAAACCGTCAACATCCATATGCACGCGGTTCCAACCTGAATGGCAATAGGGGACGACGTGGCAATGCCCAACGTGAATACGGTCATGGCAACCGTAACAGTGGACGTGGAAATGGCCAAGGAAATTCCGGCTACGACTCTCAAAGTGTTTTCAACGGGTACCATCAGTCCCGTCACAACAACGCCATGATTGCCATCACTGCCGCCACCGTGTCGACATTCGGTTTGACAGCCAAGATGACTTCCACGGATGTTGATCCGGTCTGGACTATCGACTCTGGTTGTACGCGTCACGTAACGTATAACGAAGCGTGGTTCACGACAACAACGCCTTACACAGGCTGGATCACTGTTGGTGGGAAGAACCAAATCCCGATCCTTGCGATTGGTGATATCTCCCTCAATGTCATCGATTCCAAGGGACGACCTCAGACGCTTAAGATGCGCAACGTTCTCTACGCACCCGAACTCAAGTTTAATTTGTTTTCGGTGCCTGCGGCTGTGAAGGAAGACTTTCGCTTCTCTTTTAATCGCATGCAATGCGCGATTAATACGAGTCAACATTTTAGCGTGAAGGCCAAAATTGCCACGCATGCCGACTTGTACCAATTCATGGCAAGTCCGAAGTCGATATCGACCAGCAACCCGACGGCTCTGATCACCCTTCATGGTAAGTCAGCCATTTTACGTTTACATAAACGAATGGGTCATCCTAACTTTCGTATATTACAGGCTTTGCCTAAGAATGAAGCGATCATCGATCACGAACTCGATGGAGTAGGATCGCAACTAGATATTACATGTTCTTCATGTTCACTAGCAAAGTCACACCGTCAACCATTTAATCTAAATAAAATTGTTGAACGTGCAAAATTTCCTCTTGAAAAAGTTCATAGTGATATATGTGGTCCTATGCCGACACCAAGTCTAACCGGTTGTCGCTATTTTCTAATCTTTATTGATGACTGTACGCGTTTCGCAGTCACATATATTATCAAAGTTCGTTCAGAGTTATATGAATGCTACGAAGACTTTCGCCGCAAGGCGCTTAATGTTATTCGCTTTGATATTCACACTATCCAATACACGTCTATTAATTATGACCCTGAAATTAAAACTCCTCAAGCTGACAATGCGAAAGAGTATGAAAAACTTGGTCGAACGTTGTGGGACAAATACGGAACCAAAACGCAATTTACGATGGCATACACGCCTGAACAGAATGGCGTAACTGAAAGAAGAATGCGCATCTATATGGAACGCGTTCGTGCTACCCTATTTGACGGAAATTTACCTCGTGAGTTATGGGCTGAATGCGTTCGCCACATTGCCGATCTGGTGAACATGACCCCGAGCTCGGTTACAAATAACAAAACTCCTTATGAGCTTTGGTATGACAAGAAACCTTCCGTCATGAATCTCCGTGTTTTTGGATGCAAAGCTTTTGTCCACGTCCCAGAAGCACATCGGGACAAACTAGATCCACGTGATACTATATGCATGTATCTCGGTCTACCCGACCATAAGCGTGGTTTTCGACTACTTGATGTTTCCACTGGCAAGATTATCTACAGCCGTGATGTTACCTTTGACGAAACCGTATTCCCCTCATTGACATTTTTGCCAACAGAATCAGGATTAGATAGATCAAATCGATCAGCAGAGCTAGAACAACATAATAGGGATGAAACTTCCTCAAATACGGATCGTATTATATTGCCTACGACACCCTATAATGTAACTCATCAACCTACAGAGAATGTTGCATCTAAGCCGGCAGTTCCATCACTATACTTGCCATCCTTGGCTGATGCTTTGCACCGAAACGAGCAAACCTATAGTTTTATTACACAATCATCCCAACGAGGCACCAAGCGCAAGTTTGATGACATAGATCAACTAAATGACGTTCCCCTTGAAAAATCCGTTCCTCTTTTAAATAGTTCTGAGGATATTGCAGACGAACATCGTCGGGTCAATCTCATTTACACTCTTCTAGCTATTCGCTATATTGCCGAGCCGCGTACATTCCGCGAAGCTATGACATCTTCTCATGCTGAAGACTGGTTCAATGCTGCTCAATCCGAGATCAAGTCTCATGATGATAACGGCACATGGACACTTGTCCCTCGACCATCGGGAAGGAAAGTACTTCGAAACCGATGGGTCTGGGTTGTCAAATACAACGGCAACGGCGAAGTAGATCGATTTAAAGCTCGATTAGTAATAAAAGGTTTTCTCCAACAGTTTGGTATTGACTACACAGAAATTTTTGCCCCTGTGCTACGAATGGAAGTCCTTCGTCTTCTTCTTACTATTGCAGCAATCCTTAACTATGAAATTCACCAAATGGATGTGAAGACTGCTTTTCTGAATGGTTTTCTGGATGAAGAAATTTATATGGAGCAACCTGAAGGATTTACAATCCCAGGAAAAGAGCATTTGGTGTGCAAGCTCAAGAAGAGCTTGTATGGACTCAAACAGGCACCTATCAAACCCTCGCGAAATTCCTGGAGAGCATCAAATTCCGACGTCTCATCAAAGATCGATGTGTCTTTGTCGGATCGCTCCATAATCAGACATGCTATATTGCAGTCTATGTTGATGATCTTTTGATCATCGCTCCAACACCTGCCCTCGTCAATGAAATTAAATCTGCCCTGAAGCAGAGGTTCAATATGACAGATTTAGGGGAGGTGAAGTACTTACTCGGGTGGTCCATAGAACGGAACCGCAAAAACCGAACGATCTTCATCCACCAAGAGAAATATGCAACTAAGGTCCTGGATCGCTTTAAAGATATTGTGACGTATCCCGTCACTACACCAGTTGACCGCAGCATAAAACTGTCTAGTGCCATGAGCCCTCAAACAGAAGCTGATAGAAATATGATGAAAGACATTCCATATCGCGAGGCAGTCGGCAGCCTCATGTATCTTATGATAGGCACTCGCCCTGACCTTGCATACTACATGAGAGAAGTAAGTCAATACCTCTCCAACCCTGGAGAAGAACACTGGAAAGCAGTAGTTCGAGGTTTCAGATACCTTTATGGCACAACAAGCCACGGACTGACTCTGGGTGGAACAATCCAGCAAACTACCCGTCAACTCACGGACAGTCTTACTGCTTTTTCAGACTCTGACTATGCGAGCTGCTTAGATACCCGACGATCTATAGGTGGTTTTGTGACAATGACCGGTAAAAGCCCGATATCGTGGCTTTCTCGAAAACATCATACTGTGGTTCTATCCACAACTAAAGCTGAGTAGATTGCACTCTGTCATTGCATGCAGGAAGTAATATTTCTAAAGACCCTGCTAAGTGAACTTGGATTTCTATCCACAAAGCCAACCATAATTCACGAAGACAACCAAAGTTGCAGTAAACTTGCCAATAATCCTGAATTGCACGGTAGATCTAAGCATATCGATATACGCTATCACTTTGTGCAAGAAAAAGTAGAACAACAACAATTTACTATTACATATTGCAATACAAAGGACATGATAGCTGATATTTTTACCAAGGCACTTCCAAAGCCTCAATTCCTTTATTTAAGAAATAAACTTGGCGTGACAACTTGTGACAAAAGGTCGATGAAAGCATACAAAACAAATAGACAATTCCCCTAAGGTTTTCCTTACGCAACTCTGTGAGGTTTTCCTGTT
>MIQA02024424.1:0-26984 GCA_001887855.2 Sclerospora graminicola
TTCACTTTCCATTTTACTCTGCAACACTCACGAGATCAACCTACCCAGTGAAAATCAGCCCACATGGCATTCAAATTACTTGTCGGATCTGCTACTATTGTAGGCCCGACTTTATCTTATATCCATTAATATGGTTTACGTACGGATACGGTTTTCGATCCGTGGTACAGTGTAGTATTCTCTTGGTACGGCCAGAAAAACTTGAATCATAAAAATAGCGAAATTCATAATTTTTGTTGCCACGAGAAATGACCTCGACGAGAAAACTCACTTAAACGAGACGTAACCGTAACACTCCACTTATCCACGAAATTTGCGAAAGTGAGAGAAAACTTAAAAAATCAAAATTAATTGCGAAACACATGGTCAAGGCGAGTGGCCCTAAGACCACCAGCCGTTTCCACCACACTTACTTCAGCAGCTGCTGACGCACAAATCTGATTTTTTCTAAACAACCGCAACAACTCAAAACTATGAATTCTCATGTAGATGCGTGGATCAGCAAATACATGCATTGCGGAACCAACGTGACCTCTCGTGGCGAATCTGCTCATGCTCGCATTAAGAGGTATTTAAAAAGGGCAACTTACTGGATCTGTTTGACCGCACGTTAGATGCAGTAGCAACTCAACATGACGAAATTCACCGTCGTGGTGTGACTGAGACCATTTCGTTTAATTCAGCACTCCCTGCATACTTGCAAGGTCTACATCGGAGGATATCGCAATTCGCCATATAAGAAACTAGAACTGAGTATAGGATGGGGTAAAAAATGCAAAGAAAACGATGCCAGCGGCGGCGTAGACGGCAACCAAGAATACACTGGTTATCACTGTACGGTCCACGGTCGACCTTGCCACCACGAAATCCTCCAAATTTTGAATGAGAAACAAAACATACCATTTATGGCCTTCCAACAACGGTGGCGCTTAGAGAAGGACCAACTTGCTCTCCTATATGAGGATATATACGGTATTCTAGAGCCAAATAGGATCGAGCGTGCACGGCCGTCTACGAGCGCATCGCAACGGTCAGTGACGACGGATCGGCTACTTTCGGCATTTGAATTGGAGGAGAACCGATTATCACAGTTGGCACCATCGCAGGAGCTACTTTTTGGTGCATCGGAACCGCCGCCGTTGGAATCGCTTCAATAAGGAGGAGAACCTTCAAATGCAGTACCTGCGGCGTCATGGGCCATAGAATCAATCAGTGTGCTAGAAGGAAAACCTTAAAATAGAAAGGAATCAAGTGATGATCTGATGTATTTGTACCGTTTATAATTCAATGGTTTCCCACCAAAATCTTTTTCTTTTTGATCGAGGAGGAGGAGGAGAGGGCAGTGTAGTTTGGACCTCCTTTTATAGGTGCGGTGAGGAGAGAATTCATAGTTTTGAGTTGTTACGGGTGTTTAGAAAAAAATCAGATTTGGGCGTCAGCAGCTGCTGAAGTAAGCGTCTGGTGGAAACGTCTGGTGGGTTTAGAGCCACTCGGTTAAGCCCCATAACCTTTGGGCTCATAACCTGTACGAAAGTAGTGTCGCGAGCTAAACACCCTCAAGGGCGTAGATGGTCCCTGAGCCGGTTAGAGTCTGTAGGGTATTTAAATGCGTGCTTAGCGTCCGTAGCCAGCTAGAGCTATAAGAGGATACTACTCAACTGAAAGACTTAGTTTTAACCAAGTCGGAGGACTATCGCGTCGGCCCTCAACCTGTGCATCGCTTGTTTGTTTTAGCGTTAAAGGACAAGTATATTTTATTATGTAAGGTTACCAAAATAAATCAGAGCTGACTACATATAACGACCGCCCAGATTTGCATCGCCGTTTTTTTGGTGCCCCTTACAAAAGAACTAGCCAATCACAGCTCAGCTCTTCTAAATATACTGATTTATTGTTAATCTCAATTTCCTCTCCATTTAACGCGGGTGCAAAGGCGCGAAAACGCGAAAACGCTTATACAGCCATTCACTCATTAAAAATTTATACTGCAGCTCACTTTACCTTTGTAGTTTACTTTAAGTAAATCACGGATTATCTCTATTATAAAAAAACTCCGTTTGGCAACTTCTTAGTAATTAAGCTAAGCAACATAACACACATCCAAGCCCCTTTGAGTCAAAAACTGCTCGAAGTCAGCACGAAACTTCTTAGTCATCTTCTTCGGATTGTTGAATCCATTAAGAAACACCTTTGCATCTTTCTGTGCGGCAATCAAGAGCAATGCAAGCTTTTCATCACCACCATAACCCTTTAGCAGAGTTTAAATCAGAGAATTATCGCTTGCCTGTTCTCCGCTTTAAAATTGAATGTATTCATCCAGGAGATTTATTCTTCCATCGATGAAGGCATCATAAATGACCAGTCCATCGTTCAACTTCAGCTTCGAGAAGAGATCGAACACATCACGCTCGTTTTTTTCTGCTTCTCCCAGAGCTTTAACTGCTGAATTGACAGCCACGTAGCGGTTTGCTGGGTGAGCTTTGAGCCTGATTTCCTCGACATTACGAGCAACTTAACTCCTCCAATCAGCGACCCCCTCTTTGTCTGCAGACGCAATCAGTGACTTTTTGTCGGTCAAATGTGTTGCACTTCGGTATTAGAACGAAACATCACACTGCCGCAATCACAAGCGGTAAAGTGGTTGACACACATTTTTTGTGCACATCCCCACTGATTCCAAAGCTAAAAAAATCGCTCCTGGTACAAACATTTCCGACGGCAACGTTTTTAGCTCGCAAATCTCTAAAAATTTCAATAGTACCTTGAGGGTTTGATCATTACAATTTCTCCTTTCTTTGTGGTTGCCTGTAGTTCCCGCAACTTAAGCATACTGTAGAACCCAAACTCTCTGACTGTGTTCATTCGACCGATCCTTTTTCGAATTATACCAGAATTGCAATCCCCATTTCCAAAATTTGGCGTCACAAAATGCAGACATTTCAATCTATATTGGTTTTTCCCTTGATGACCACTTAGGCGTGCCGGCTGCATAGAAACGGTGACATCTGTGGACGAAGAGGTCGCTGCCTCCTGCAACTGCTGCAGCTGCAGGAGAACCTCCACAGACGGTTACACTATTGCCATCATCTGACGTGGTGATAGTTGTAGCCACTCGACTACGACTTTTATGATTTCGATCTGAACTGATTCATTTGCGATTTTTTGTCATATCCGACCAACTTGCGTAAAGGGCTAGGTCCAGGAAGGCACCATCACAGAAACTCACTTGCGTTCCCACGCCCGTCTCTTTTTCTACACATAGCACTTCATGTCCCTGTTTGGCAAGATAGTACGACGTCGTCAATCCAATGACGCCAATGACGCGCTTAACCTGTCGTCACTGGTTAATGCCAGGAACCGGCTCCATCTTCATATTCTCGTCAAAAGAGGAATACGCATAGGGGGTGGCCGCATACGCTCGATGGGCGGTAACCGTTCGTCATCTAGAGAGGCCGCGGGCGGTAAATTGCGGTACGTTATACTCACCAAGTGATCGCGAAGGTGCGGAAGCAGCTCCAGCGCGGATCCGAATGCCTCATCAACTGAAGATGCGTCTGAGTATCCCGGCGATGTGAAGGTCGCTAGACGGAATCTTCGAAAACCTTTGCTCTCAGCCAGTGGCCGCCACCTCGAGGCAGTTTCCAGATCCATTACTGGGTGCAGCTCATTCTTCATGGTACTGTTTGAGCCCATTCGCGACCGAGGGAGCACTCAAATTGCAAGACAACGTTTCCACCCTGTGGAGATGCACAACACTTTCGCTTAAACACTCGGAAAAGCTCAAATAAAATAGCTTTGCTCTGAATTTTTTTTATATCAGTACTTCAAGAAATCTGTCAGCCAATCATTGCGAGGGCGGATATTTTTGTCTTTTTCGGATCTTTTTATATTGTATGTAAAACACTACGCAAATCTGGGCGGATTTTTCCGTCGTTATAACTTTTGTAACCTAAATATTATGTATAGTGTTCTACAGTAATTATCGTCAAGAACAGGAATTTTTACTTTTCGCACTTTAACGTCGAGTATCAAATTGGTACAAAATTTCATCAGATAGGACTTGTCGGTGGCTGTCAAATTTGGTCTAGCGGGCAGTTGTTAGGTTAAAACGCTGATTAGAACTCACCAGTGGCAATGCCCTGAGTATACAAGTTAGTTTGAAGAGAAATAATAACAATGATATTTGTGTTGAAAGGTCATTGTTTAGTTTATTGAACGATAAATTCTTATAATCCGTTGAAAATACGATTCAGTACACTTTACCAAAACCAAGAGGAGACCAAATTCCCTAAATATATATCAGCTTTATACACATTTTTGTATGTTAGTTATGACATAGTCAGAGACACTAATCCTATATCACTAAATTATATTTCAAATCGAGCCACCCCAGCGGTTGCCAAGGCAATATATGATTAATGTTAAGATGACACCGCCACTATTTACAAGGGGATACTACGAAGGCATTGTATGACGTTCACGTTAGGCTTAGAGGTAGCAAAACTTTGCGAGCTAAGTATCTTAATACATTCACTTTAAAATTAACCTTCCAAATCGCAGCCGCATGTAGCACTTGTTTCTTTCGTACTCACCACCTCTCCTTATAGGGAGTAGGGAGTAGTTTCATCTTTAATATTTTTAAAGAAACATTAAAAATATGAGTATTTCTGCAACAGAATGACGATTAACGACCAAAGTGGCGATGAAGGAATTGAACGTGGTGGAATATTTCGCGCTGGCATGGGACGTGTGCAGCACGAACAACCGGCCCAAGTAAGAAATCAGGGCATGTCGAGAGAAGTCCCACCAGAAGCATCTTGGTGACAACAGATTGTGCCACCTGGGGGCGTGAAAATACCCAGACTGACTATCAACAACTTTTCTGGCGTCGAATTGTACCCTGGATTGGGTTCCGGTTTTAGATAGTGTGCCCATCTCTACACCGAAGCTGTCGAAGTCGCAGAACTGTTCTCAGGATTTGCATGGACAAAGAGACTTAAAGTATATGAACTGGATAGCGTTTGGAAGGCGTTGCGCCAGGTTTTTCGAAGCAAATATCGGTGCCTGGTGGCAAGTATCACTGCAGTTGTATTTCGTTCTCGCCCAACTGCACAATGCTTTTAAGGTAAATATTTCCCATCCCCAAGCTGCGATGATATTTGCCACCAAAAATCTAGACGGTCATGGACGGAGCACTTCTCTACGTAGTGCCTTATCTAGAGAAAGTGACTAAAGGGAATGCCTGATCGCTAAAACCATCGTTAAGCACGCAGCACCAAGGCTGAAAATTGCGGTAATAGCGAACGGCAATCCACAACATCAAGACCGCATAATGTAAATATGAGTGGCCCACACCGTTACGCTGATGGGCTAAATTAAGGCACCAGTTACTATGAAAAATTGGTTAAGATGCCCGGTGGGACGATCGAAGTGAGAGTTGCTCACCTGGGATGGGTCAACCTGACCAGGGATGAGGCGATCGGTAACGGTATTCGATGAAGAATATGTGGAGAAATGGTGGAAATTACCGTTACTTGATGAGATCCAAGATGATCTTCGTGGAATGAACCGGTCGGAGTGACGAATCGTTTCTGGAATGATAACGCGACCAATCGGACCTTCCCCAGCTATCAAAATACAGGTCGGAATGCGCAGACCAGCTTCGACTATCCATTTATTGTGGCCGCTGGGTGTTAAACGTTGGTGTTTTGACCAACACGAACTAGTTTGACTGGTCGGTCGCCACGGCCGACCGACCTACCTCGCTTGTACTGGGGACCATTACATAATGATATTAAGTTGAAATCTCACAGTTCAATGTCAGACTTACTGTCTGATATATGAATATCGGATTATAAATTACAAGGAAACCGGATTCGGTGTAAATACTGAATCCAAAAGGGGATCAAAAAATAACAGTATTATTAGATCAGCTTTATATTACATGTTGTATGTTTAGTTTAAATTTAGTTATAGTTATTTACTCTAAACCACTCATAATATATCCACTCTTAAACCTACCGTCTTGCAGCCACGTATCTTGGCTATATATTCACACATATAACTAAGGAACTATTTAACCAATTAAATAGTCCACACCTAAGTTTACTCTTACTTTAATTGATGAGGGACAATTTTATTTTATTCCTATCCAATTGCGCGCTTCCTCGCTTGCGATTTATTCAGTGTAGGCCTGTAACAGCTAACCTGTTATACCTGGTAGCACTTTATGGTCCGTCTTAACGACCAGTGTTCGTTCTGCTAGTTTACCAGTGGAGCGCGGGTTTAAGAGGCGCTCTGTCGACATGTCGACGGCCAGCGAGCGTCAAGTTGCGCAAGACTTGGTGAGAGACTTTCCCTCACTCTTAACAACGCACCGTGGACGTTGTTGTGGAGATGATGCGGGTCATGGGGACCGACATCATCATCATCCTCGAAGGCAAAACCCCGGAGGAAGCTTTGGATATGTAAGTCGTTTTAAACGACAGATGTCATTTCTGCCCAAAAGATTGTTGACCCACGCCAGCAAGATTATTTTGCTACCGCATGCTCGGGCGGTCATGCCAGGGCATGGGCGATGAGTCGCAGATTCACTGATGAATCTGCGTCCTGACTTATCACGGATTAAAAGCCGAGCTTAAGATCAACTTCGAAGCTCCAGAAATGGAACTTAGTTATCGACAAGAGTTTCTTGGAACTTCGGCAAGGTAAGCTTAGTTTCCAAGCTTATGCTCCGAAGATCCAATATTTGTTATCAAATATTGTGTATGAGCCGGTACCCCCTGCCATGCACGTCACCGGCTTCACGAAGGGACTGAATGATGGCTCTGTCAAGCAGAGTCTTTACCTGCATCCGCCAAAGACTCTGAGCGATGCTATCGACCAAAGCATCCGGGAAGAATTTAGCATGCGATCGGCATCATCGCATGCTGGATTCAGTCGAAGGGCTCAACAGCCTTCCTACTTTAACATGCAGCAGTAGCATGTTAACCCTTCCTGAACAGACGAAGTTCACACTTCGTCCTACGTCACCATCACCTGGGCCAGAGCATGGGCGGAGGAGGTCCAGAACCGATGGACCTATCGGTTGCAGTTGCCTCGACCCCGAGGCAACCGAAGAATAAGAATTTTCTTCGGTGTACTTGATGCGCGAAGATGGGTCATTACGCCCACGAGTGTATGGCACCGCGTCGGGGGTCACGCGACCGGCGGGCCGGACAGTTCGCTGGTCAGCGACATCGACAAGGGGATCCCTCTGTTGGTGCAAAAAAACGGCAACAACCAGTAGAGGCGGGGTGCCCTACTGGAAGGGTTATCTCACATGCCGACATCGGGCATGTGAGGATAATAGCCCCAGACGAGACTAAGTCCTGTCAAAAGGTACAGGGTGAAGGGAAGCCTCTCATCACCCTGGAGCTTAAGCCGCATGGAAACGATGCCCCCATGCGCGCTTTGTTTGACACAGGAGCGTCAAAAATTTCGTTAGAACTGAGAGTCTAACGTCGTTGGATTTCGTGGAGATTGATACTCTACGAAGTAAGTTGTCAGTCCGGTTAGCAACAGGTGCAACCGTGACTATTCCTAAGCGTGTGATTCAAACACGCTTCGTGCTAGACGAAATGTCGTTCGAGGACGAATTCATCGTCCTCGATTTAGACGACAAGATCGATGTTATCTTCGGCATCCCTTGGATGTCCAAGCATAAACCAACGATCGACTGGGTCAACCTGTCGATCGACTGCGGCAGATCCACAGGAATTGATCACGCTGTGAGTAATCCGGCTGTATTAAGAAATTCAACCGCAGCGTCAGGCAGTCTGGTGGATAGCGATGGTTCCACCAGGTCTGATCTGACACTATCAGCGGAAGGAACATTTGCTGATAAGAGTCCAGTGGGACTTACACACGCAAAAGAAGAGACGTTGTGTGTTGGTAATGTGAGCAACACGGGTAACAAACACCCCCGTGTTCAAGTGTCCACGGATGACGACGGTCGTCGTGTAAAAGATTTATCCACGGTGGAGAACACCCACAGTGAGAAAGAAGGTACCAACACGGGTGAAAACAATTCCCGTGTTGAAGATGAAGAATTCACAACTAAGAGCAGTCGTGAACAAGAAGGTTATATGGTTGGCAGTGGCCACCATGATGGAGAGGCCTTGCGCACGAGTGATAACGATCACCGTGTCACCGAACAGGCAATCGATCAGACGAGCGCGTCTGATCGCGTGGACAAGTCCGTCGAGACGATCAACGTCTTGACGCAGACAGAGACCGGATTAGCTATCCAGTCTCTGACACTCGATAATCCTCCAAAAGAAGGTTCGAAAGTGATGGCTCTTCCCTAAGCAGGAAGAAATTTGTGAAGAATATGCACGATGATCATATCGAACAGATCTGCGTCATCGCAGCAAAAGACGATGTTGTGGATATTTGTGAAAGAATATCCACATTGCAAGCGGACGACATTGGAAACGAGACCGTTCCCAATGAACAAACCAAAGTTCAGCGCTTTAAAGCCTAGATCTGGGAGTCTCTCAAGGAAACATCCCCTTATTATGAAGTACTTTGGGAATACGCTGACGTATTCCCAAATAGAAGTACCTTGTGAGCTTCCTAACGACAAGATTAGATTGATATGGTGTCAGGCACGAAGTACTGTGTCACGCGGCAATGGCCATTACCGCGTGACCAGGTCAAGGCGGCCGACGAGTTTTTCAAAACTAGACGTAAGGCGGGACATGTGCGGGAGTCTACTTCACCGTACTCAAGTCCTACCTTTTGTGTCAAAAAGCCCACTGGTGGGTGGAGAATCGTTCACGCTTTAAACAAGCTGAGCGCGGCCACGGTACCGGCGCGAACGCCGATACTGCGAAAGGATGTCATCATCGATGGCATGAGCGGGACTGTCTTCTGTGCTCTCGACTTGAGAATTAGATTTTATCAAATCCTGAAGCGTGAGAAAGATATACCTCTCACGGCGGTCAGCACCTCAAGTGGTATGCTTTGGGAGTGGCTTATGATGCCACAGGGGCTTCGTAATGCCCCTGCGACATTAAACAGATGCGTTACGCATCTATTGCACCCGTTGCGTGAATTCGCACCGAGCTATTTCGACGTTGTGTTCATCCACAGCAAGGCTGAACACAATAAAATCGATGTAGATGTTCATAAAGAACATCTACGTCGGGTGTTAGAGCTTATGCGTAAACGTTAGCTCTATGCCAACTTGAAGAAGTACACCTTCGGTGCACCTGAAATACCCGTTCTTGACTGTTTCGTGTGCAAGAACGGGGTGCGCCCTGATCCAGAGAAGATCAGGGTGATTGTTGAATAGCCTACGCCAAACAAAGTCGTAAGTTCCTTGGGTTGGCAGCATATTTGCACAAATACGCGATTATGCTGGTCTCATTCGACGTCTTTCTCAATTACTTAAGAAAGATGTCGAATAGCACTGGGATACCCAGTGCCAAGACGCTTTTGATGCAGTCAAGCGAAGCTTGACAAAACCGCCTGTCTTGGCTATAGCCGACAACGAATGACCGTTTCACGTCGTTTGCGACGCGGGCGATTTTTGCAATCGGCTGTGCCTTGATTGAGCGCAACCACAATGATCGTGATCGCGTAATCTTTTATCAGTCGCGTCGGTTGTGCCAAGCCGAGCGCAACTATCCAGTGCATGACAAGGAACTCCTTGCCATGAAGTATGCACTGGCAAAGTTTCGGATCTATCTCCTAGGAAATAGACCGTTTGTGGTTTACACGGACCACGCGTTGTTACGCACGGCCGTGAATTCGCCACACATTTATCAAAAAATGGCCCAATGGCTGTCATTCTTTACAACTTTATGGTAGAGTATAAACCCGGAAAGTTGAACGTGGATAGCGGATGCGCTATCACGTCGGCCTAATTACGAGACGAAACCGTCCATAACCGACTCGTCAAAGATAAGGTCCTTCGAGTTCTCAATCACGATAAGGATCGTCTCATATTCCTGCGGCATACTGCCCAGCAGGATCACCAGCTGTCGAGCCTCGTCCATCGTATCACCAACTGACTCCATCGCCACCACGAGTTCCCCGAAGCGATTGAGGCGACCGGCCACGTCACTCCCGTCTTCCATGCGGAATTCGTGCAGTTCCGCGTGAGCAGACTGCACGCGATTTGCAAAACCACATTGCAAATTGCTATGGTTGTAGTATTCTCGTCAAAGGTCCAAAGCTTCTTTTGCCGTCCTGGCATTTCGGATCTTGGACTGGTGCTCGACGTGGATGCTTTGAGCCACAATGGCAAAATCCTTAATATCTTTGACTCTCCAATCCTCTGCCCGTTCGTGCTCTTAGCAAAACTGATTTATTCCATAATATCGCTACTGTTTTACTGTGGTTCGACTAACGGAAATGTCCGATTAAAAGACCTTCTCCGATTAGAATCCGGTGGCACTCGCGGCCAGTCACTAAAAATAAAAAACCGCTCATAATTGTGGACTTTTTCCTACAGACCACCCAGTTCACTTTGGTAATTCTCTCGCCACGGCACCACGATGGTGCGACACCACAACGCCATCCCAATGTGGCGCAAGCAGGAAGTCATCCAATGAATCATCGACGAAGGCAACAACTATCCTACTCGTGTGGAGGCCCACTTCCGTCGCCAGAACCTTGATGTGGACGGCGCCGCCATTCGGAAGTAGTGGCGGGACCGCGACAAGATCATGGCTGCGAAGCCGACGCAGAAGCGCTTGGCAGATGGCGGTCGCAAGCCATTGTCTATTGACATAGAGTCGCTTCTCTATGACGAGGTAATAGACAAGCGTCTCCGCAAGGAGAAGATTACGGGGTCGTGAATCTGCAAAATGGGTCAAATAATCTACGCGTCTCTCCACAGTGAAGAAGACACGCCCAGGCCGTTCGCCACCTCCACCCACTGGCTCGCCAACTTCATGGCTTGTTTCGAATTGTCGCTTCGCCACCGCACCAACCTCGCAGTGCTGACCGACGAGAAACTCGTCGCTCGCGCGGTCACGTACATGCGGTTTCTTGGCGACGCCAAGACGCGCATGGACATAGAGAAGACCGCTCTCATGGACGAGACCGCTATGCATATCGAGGATGCGAGAAAGCAGACCGTGGAGCGAACTGGTGCTCGTCACGTCGTCATTCGGTCTACTGGGTTCGCGTCCATGAAGATCACGGTCATTCTGGCAGTCACAGCGACTGGAATCAAGTTGCCTCCGGTTTTGATTTGGAAGGAAAAAACTCACCTTCTTTTGATAAATTCGAAGGCATCTACGTGGCTCACCAGTCGAAGGCATTGGTCGACAGTAATCTGCTCAAGCGGTGGCTCGACTTGCCGTTCGCGCTGCCTGAAAGCTGGTCCAACCAGCTTCAGATCTGGAAGGGCTCGCGCAAGTTCATCTTTAACATGGAGTTGCGAAACCATGCGGAAGATAAGGCTCCAGAAGCTGAAGCCAAGATCCGGTACGCGCAACACAAGGGATCGCCTGAGTCGATTGAAACAAGGGCTGACAAGGCACTCAAGGCAGAAGGTCAAGCAGTTTCAAGCACGCCGCTTCACTGCTCATACTGCGGTCGCAATTACCACGACCTTAAGCGCTGCCATCAACTGCAGCGTGATCTCGTTAACGGTTGTGTGAGGGAAGGCACCATCTTCCCGGCCAACTTTATTCTCCGCGCTGTCCCTGACTTCCAGTCGAGTGGGACAGACGCGCCACGTGGTCCTGTCCGAAACCATCCGTATGGAGGTCGAGGAGCTACTGGCCGTAGACGTGAACGTGGCCGAGGCCGTGGCCGTGGTCATATGCGAAACCGTCCTACCACTATGTCGAACCAGCACATTGCTGATGTATTCGACAAGGACGGTAACAAGATCAATCTGGACGCTCTTCTCAAAGCCAAACGTGCTCGAGAGACGTACCAGAAGGCGAATGATGCTGATCACGCCATGATCGCCATGACTACGACGATTGAGCCGGTCATGAGTCTCTCGGCTGTTTCATCCAGCCTTGAGCAGACTTGGACCGTTGATTCTGGTTATACCGGCCATGTTTTATACCAACCGGCGTGGTTTACTGACATTAAAGTCGCCAGTGGCGATATTACTGTCGGTGGTGGAAACAAAATCCTGATCCGAGGTGTCGGTACCATCTCTTTTTCGGTTGCCGATTCCAATGGCACCATGCGCTTAGTCAAAATTGACGATGTGCTTTTTGCGCCTGAACTTCGGTTTAATCTTCTCTCCGTGGCAAAAGCTGTGAAAGATGACTTTAAACTTTCGTTTGAGAGAACGCGGTGCAACATTTATCATGCGCACCATTTTAAGGTGATTGCGAAACTGGACCCTGCAACAGGACTCTACCAGTTTACTGCGCTGCCTTCCTCCCAACGTGTTGTTGCTGCTATGGCACACTCAGGTAAGATTTCTAATGTTCTTCTTGCTCAAAAACGCATGGGTCATATTAACTTCCGCTTGTTACAGGAGGTGTTTAAGCGTGATGAGATTCCAGGTATACGCCTGACGGACTCCGATTTCCGGGGGGAGTTGTTTTGCTCAGCTTGTGCATATGCTAAGTCTCATAAGACATCTTTTAATAAACACCCTGTTGTACAATCTACTTATCCATTACAACGTGTTCATTCAGATATATGTGGTCCGTTTCCCAGAAAACACTCTCTGGATACCGTTACTTTCTTACCTTTATTGACGACTACTCCCGCTTTGGGTACATATATGTCATTATGAAGCGTTCTCAACTCTATGAATGTTATGAGCAGTTCCGTAGGGAGGCCGTTGTACTCTTTCGCGACGATATTAGTGTTCTTGAATATCGAGACAAAAAGTATGACCCTGAGGTCCAGGCCTTACAAGCAGATAATGCAAAGGAGTATGAGAAACTTGGTCGTACCATCAATGCCAAATATGGTACCAAGATGCGTTTCACCATGGCTTATACACCTGCCCAAAAGGGGTTGCAGAACGACGGAACCGCACTCTGCAAGAGCATCTTCGAGTTTTCCTGATCGATGGGAAGCTCGGCAATGAACTCTGGGGTGAGGCAGCTCGTCATGCTAATGATGTCATAAACTGCAACCACCATGGGACTATCCCCTACTGAACCCTGGGCGAACCGCAGACCCAATACCGACCGGTTCAAAGTTTTTGGTTGCGAAGCATGGGTTCATATTCAGGATACTAATAAACTCGAACCCCGCGCTGTCCGCTGCATGTACATCGGTCGAGCCATGAATAAAAAGGGTTTTAAACTCTTAAACCTCCATGAAAACACGATCGTGTACAGTCGCAATGTTGTGTTTAGAGAACATATTTTTCCGAACCTAGCTTTTCTGAAAGCTACAGCCCAAACAGAACCTAAGCTGGTGCCACCAAGCGTGTCTGTACCCATGGGGCCTCTCGAAACTCCATCACTGCCTGACATATCTTGTGCGCCGCCTTTAGACAGTTTCTTGTCTAACCTAGAGTTACCACCTCTTGAGCCTGACCAGCAAACTACTCCTGTAGTGGAATATGTGTTCCAGGCTCAATCTAGGCGTTTGTCAGTTGGACGTGACGGTCCACGACAGAAGCGACGCCGTACTACACCTACGAGTGCTACTACTCCTTATCCTGATGAAATAAAGGAACAACTACTCAACTCTGAAAAGGATGTTGTAGATATTCATGACCGTATTGGTCAGATTCACGCACTTTTAGCTTCACGCCACATATCTGTGCCTCAAACATTCAAAGAAGCTATGCGTTCGCCCGAAAGGGAACCATGGCAAACTGCAGCAGATTCAGAATACAATGTTTTAATAGAAAATAATACATGGACCCTCGTTCCTCCTCCTTCTGATCGCAAAGTTCTTCGTTGTCGATGGGTATGAGCCATCAAATACAAAAGCAATGGTGAAGTTGAGCGCGATAGAGCCCGCCTAGTCATTCGCGGCTATATGCAAGAATATGGCATTGACTACAATGAAGTCTTTTCGCCTGTCATACGGATGGAAGTTCTCCGTCTCCTCCTCACAATTGGCGCAATGACAGACAAGGATATCCATCAAATGGATGTTAAAACGGCTTTCCTCGATGGTACTCTTGAAGAGGACATATACATGAGACAACCCGAAGGGTATGTAGTTCCCGGGAAGGAACATCAGGTCTACAATCTAAAGAAGAGTCTATATGGACTCAAGCAAGCTCCCCGTGTCTGGTATGATACCCTATGTGATTTCCTTGCTGGCATGAAGTTTAAACGCCTCATCAAAGATCGTGCGCTCCATCGGCTTCTCTGATGGTGACCTGTGCTATATTGCCGTCTATGTTGATGACCTGTCATCATGGCTTCAAAGCCTAAGACCATCAAGCCCATCAAATCTGCCCTCCACACCCGCTTTAAGAAGTCAGATTTGGGGGAGGCTGCGTTTTTGCTTGGCTGGTCTATTGTTCGAAATCGAAGTACTCAAACTATCAGATTGCATCAGGCAAAATATGCACAAAATATCCTAGAACGCTTCAATCATGCCGATTCTAATCCGGTTGGGATACCACTTGACCCAAGCGTGAAACGGAGCAAAGCATGGAACCTAAAACACCACAAGACATCGAAAAGATGCCCAAAGGCCCATAAAGGGAAACCGTTGGTAGCTTTATGTATCTAATGATGGGCACACGACCAGATCTTGCTAACTTCCTTCGTGAAGTCAGTCAATACTGCTCGAATCCTGGAGCAACACACTGGGAAGCTGTGAAAAGAGGCCTAAAATATTTTAAAAGGAACCTCATCGTATGGTATTGTCCTCGGAGGGCGCCAAAATATACACCTCTTACGAAACAATAACTTCTTAAGTGCCTACTCAGATGCAGACTACGCAAACTGCGCAGACACACGCCGGTCCGTCGGTGGATATCTTACGATGTTCAGCAATAGTCCACTCTCATGGTTGTCACGCCACAATCACACCGTAGTGCTTTCAAATACGGAAGCAGAGTACATAGCACTCTGTCACTGTGTGCAAGAGGTACAATTTCATAAGCATCTGCTCGCTGAGATGGGTTTCCAACAAGCTGGGCTAGTTGTTGTCTGGGAAGATAACCAAAGCTGCATAAAGGTAGCCAACAACCCTGAGCTTCATGGACGATCCAATCACATTGACGTCCGATACCACTTCGTACAAGAAAAAACAGAGCATAATGTCATTGAGTTAAAGTACTGCAGCACAAAAGACATGGCAGCAGATATCTTCACCAAACCGTTAGCACGGTCTGTGTTTATGCATTTTCGAAACATGATACATGTTGCCGATATTATTCAGGCCAAGTAATATTCTTAATAATATAACATCGATTATAGCAATTATTTAATAATATTAAATATTCTAATTGGCTAAAATACGATAACGACTTCAACATAGAAATCTCACACTGTAGCAAAAGTATTATTAATATTAAGGTGAGTAGAATATAGCTTACCGTACGTTATCGAAAAATAGCTTACTCTTCGTAAAAAAAGGTGGATGTTACGCTGTTATATATGCGCAAGGGGGGCTATTATGCGTTTTTGTTATCAAAACAAAGAGATAAATAATAAAAAAAGAAAAAAAGAAAAAAAGAAAAAGAAAAATGGGATGTGTACCATTCCCCGGTCAATAAATAGGATCAAATGCTTTTTGTACCTGATACATCAATGCCCCTTCTGCAGACTTAAGCCGCACACTGATACGATGTGCGCAAAGTCTAGCACGAAGGGACATGAGCACGGCACTCCACATTGAGATGTCCACCGCTCAAGCATTGCCACTACCTACGGCAGAGGCCGAATCGGCACCCGTCCTCGGTTCTCTGCCAAGCGATGTGCGAGAATCTGCACGATTGGCGGGAAAGGTGTTCGACTCTTCTAGCTTACCTGTCTGCTAATAGGGCAATGCATAACATAGGCTAATACTATATACAGTGGACAGGTGGGTTTATTTTTTGCTTGGTGAGTGCCGGTCTGATCGCATTTGAACTACTGTATATGCTATTATTAGTAGTATAAATATAAATATTCCATTTTTATACGGTATACTTATAAACTATTCTGTCACAGACTATTTCTGAACATACCTTAAATAGTCTGTACACATGTATATATATCAATAATTATGCAAGCAAAAAGGACGGAATAGAACAACAGATGAAACGGTCGTAAGAACCTCACAAAAACCGGGCTGCGAGATACAGATTCAGGGAGACTGTTGATATAAATCAGTATATCACTTCCACATCTTATCAAATCTTATTATAACAAATGTTTTCGCTTACTTTACTAACGTATTTACCCGAATAGAGCTCCCTACCCGAATAAGAGCTCCCCTGTTTTGTGCTCTCTCCGGTGGGGTCCACAATAGAAATAGAAGCCCCCAGAATAGTGGCCCCTATTGTGGCGTCCAGGTAGTCACAAACAATGTTCTCGAAGGGCCCTGCGCCTCACTCTTTTACATCTCCGCCATTCGAATTGCCACTCCCCATTCGGCTTTGCCCGGACAACGCAACCCCGTCGACATTGCGAGGAAGAAGGAGGCGATCGAGTGGATCAGGACCGAGGGCCAAGGCGTGCCGAGTCAAGCCGCCCGTCACTTCCCCAAGAAGGGTTGGGATTACGATGCTTCCACCTATCGCAAATGGTGGAAGCAGCGTGATCAGCTCGCGGATGCCCCCAGTCATCGCAAGCGTCTTCGTGGAGCCGGCCGCAAGCCTTTCCTCGCGGCTTTCGAAGAGATCCTTTTTGATCTCGTCATTGAGCGGCGCATCAACAAGGAGAAAGTGACACGCGAGTGGATCGCTGACACTACGATGGCACTCTTTGAGCACGAGAAAGATGCTGACTCTGTGGACGTGTTTTTGGCATCCGAGAACTGGGTGACGGGATTCATGGCGCGCTTCAGCTTGACCCTCCGCAAGCGCACGAACCTGACAACGCTGTTGGACGAGGTTCTCGTCGGCCCTGCCGTGGGGTTCCTGGAGTTTGTTGAGCTCCACAAGCCCAACATGGACCCCCATCGCACCGTCCTAATGGACGAAACTGCTCTCTACTTCGAGGATCAACGCGGCTCGACTGTGGACAACCAAGGCGCCCGTCATGTCGTGATCCGGTCGACAGGATTTGCCTCCATGCGAGTCACGTTGATCCTCGCTGTCACACTCAGTGGACGCAAGCTCACACCGGTCATCATTGAGAAAGGCAAGGCCAGCTTGGAATTCCTGCGCGTCGGTGGCTGCTTCGTTATCCGTCAGCCCAAGGCTTGGGTGGACCAAGATCTTCTGCTCCGCTGGTTGGAGTGGGCGTTTCCAAGCGTCTGTGATGGACCAGGACAGTATCTCGTGTGGGATTCGATGCGCGCGCATATCGGCAAGCGCCTGAAGGCCCAATATGCCAAGAAGGAGGTCAAGATGTGCGTGATCTCTGGGGGGCTGACGCCGTACCTCCAGGCGGGAGACATCGGGATCTGTAAGTCGTCCAAGGACCGTGTCTCTGAGTGCATCACGGCGTGGAAGAACTCCGATGCAGTGTCCTACACACGCAAGGGTAACCCTCGCCCCCCTCCAGTCGAGACGGTGTCGGACTGGGTGTCCACCACGTGGAAGGCTGTGCCTGAGGAAGCAGTGCTGCGTTCAATCTACGCGAATGGCTTCGACGACGACCATCGCGAGTGGCATATCGCGAAGCACAACGTCTACGGCTCCCAGTTTCTTCGTAAGTGGACGGAGCGCGACGGCTTCGGCGCAGAGAAGCACACCTTGGATGAAGGACGACATTAGTCTAGCGATAGATGAGCTTGTGAGTGATGCCTAAAAATACACTCGGGTGTGGCTTGGGGCAAAGGGTATTTTCGCACGATTATATAGGTAACCGCTCACAGAACCCCAAACCGTGGATACTCCATCACAGAGCGGAAGCTCCTGCCGGCGGACTGCAGTTCCGACCGACAGTGATGGCTCCCAGCAGTCAGTGCGACTTGCTTTTTTCCTTGGTCACCACTTCGATACCCAAGAATAGAGGCACCCCTGAATTGTGATCCCTATAAATAAAAGCTCGCCCGAATAATGCCCCCTCGTCCGTTCCGAGGGGACTCAAAAACAATAGTAGACGGGCTTCTATTCAGGTAAATACGTAATTTTTACATCAAATATTCCTTTACATGAAATATTCCTTTAGATGATGTGGCCTCTTCGGGTCCACTAACCTCGGAACTCTCTACATCTAACTCACTCTGTTTGATAAACTCGTTAACTTTTACCTTCTACTTCTCAAGTCAGTCCTTCTCTTCATCAACACAACCGAAGCGTTTTTGACGCATGCGTCGCTACACGCACTGCGATAGGTCAGATGACAAGAACAAAATTGAGGCGTTCGACGCATTTGCAGACGCATGCGTCAGTTGACTTTTAACCAATAATTTTGCTTTGGTCGACTCAGATATGGTTTACGTCACCGAGTCCTCACCGCTATTATAACCAAAAACAATTGATCGCCGTCACTGTAAAAGACGCACAGTCTCAGCCTTGAAGGACGTGCCGTCACCATTGTGAAGGACGTGCTGTTACTCAGAAATAGCACTACTGTCAAAATAAATAAAATCCCGCTCGTGAATATATTATTCTGCACGAATGGCTACGAATCGGAGATTTCGTGGAACTACAGACGATGACATTTCTTGCATCGTCATCGCTACACTTTTCTATGCACAGCAACGACTAATCTACAGGAAGCAAAAAGTCTGGTGCGGGTGCTGAAAACCTTCTCCACAAATCTGAGTTTCGTCGGTACTATAGGATGAGTTACATATCGTTTGCAACGCTTCTCCGTGTGGTCGGTCCATATTTGCACATCGACTATGATCAGCCAGTCCGCCGAGCGTCAGGCGCCCGACAGTTTTACCGGCAGGTATGCTACAGTGTTGTCTTTCATGGCTTGCCGGCGGAAGCCATCATCACATTCGTGTGATCACTGGTGCTAGCCGTGCAGCGTTTTATCGTATTGTTTATCGAGTGATGTATGCAATTAATGATGCCGAGCCCTTCGAATTCATTTTTCTGCAACTCCAAGTGCGATGGTGCAAGCGGCAGATGGGTTTTGTCAGCAGAGCGACAATGGGATAATTGAAGGACGTATTGGTGTCATCGATGGTTGGCTATGTCCCATTCGTGTGCCAAGAAAAAGTGAGTGTGGACGTGTTACAAGCTTCTTTTCAGGTCACTATCAGAAATATGGTCTTAATGCCCAGGCATGCGCGGACCATCCATCGCAATTTACCTCGTTCACGGTTAAATCGCCTGGTGAAATGAACTATTCGCTTGCTTTCCAACGCTGGCATCGAAGCATATTTCTAACGACTATTAAGGGGAGCTACTTCGTTATATGTGACAATGCATATGTGCAGGGGCAGTTCCTCAAGTCCAAGGGCAGCCAGAACGAGGCAACTGCAATTTCTATTTAAGTCAGCTCAGAATCAGAGTCGGAATGGCGTTTGGACTACTGGTCAACAAGTGGCGTATTCTGAAACGGCCGCTATGTGTGAGGTTGCGCCATTGTCGGATTGTGATTTCCGCGTGCATGCGAATCCACAATTTTTGTATCAACCACCAGCCCTTGGAAGATGAAACTCATTCGTTGGGCGCAATCCGTTTAATGCTGCAAGAAGTTCAAGTGTGGAACAATGACGATGACAACGACTACAACGGGAGTGTGGTCGAATCAAGTGATGGAACAAATGACCGACTCATGAATGAAAAGGTACGTCAATGCTTGTTGCGCACATAGCAAGCCATAACATGCATCGTCCTGCAAGAAATATTGCACGGAATTAATGACGTGCAGCAAATCTAAAAGGGTTTCCGTGATTCGGTGAATGGAAACAATTGGACATTGCACATATATCTATAATGCATATGAATCGTAGGGGATCTGCTGTCAACATGTTCAGAAATGGTGTATGGATCAATTTACTTGTGTGTACCTATCCAGAATGAAGACAAAGTGGTGTTCAATGAAAGAGTGAGTATTGCCGTGTAACTATTCAGAATGAAGACAAAGTGATGTTCATTGAAAGAGGGAGTATCGACTTCCCCAACGTCTACTATGTACAACAGGACATTCGCCTTGAACACGTTGGATTGCACACAATGTGTGTCACTGTGGAGGGGGAATTAGCAGATGATTTGGCACCGCTCGTTCTCAAGACGCATGTGTAAAATTTCTTGAAGCTGCATGAGTGTCCAGACTTAGAAAAAGGCCGCCACAAGAATTTGTAATCGCGAACTACTGTACGACGACGCATTTCTTGAGAACTATGTGCGTACAAAAAAACATGGATGCAAAAGTGCGTACTTTTGAATGGTTAGACACTTATCTTGAATGATACGGTGCATTGACACTTACAGCGCGTACCTTGATACCTTTAGTGGACTTAAAGCGTTCGTTAAGCCCACTTTGGATCGCGAAGAGCGTCAAAGACTTCTCCGGATGAATGCCGGGGTCATTATTTTGACTATAATTTTCTACCAAGCCTCCTGTTAACTAACCTGTCATGTTTTACTTGCAGATACTTAATTATTGCAATGGTGGCATTTGGTCCTAGGTTTGTCATGAAATAACCTTTGGTGTACGACGATGCTATTCGGAGCAAACAGAAGTGTTCTCAAGTACTGCGTAATGCCCTATTTTTCCTTCGAGGCGAGATAGCGTTCGCTTCGTCTTGTGCGCGTTGGCGTGTAGTTTCAATTTTTTCGTCTTCATTTGGTTTTCCAAGGAGTCAAACTCGTCTTCCTCAAACAATCCTCCGCGAATAAAGTCCAACATTCCCGGGCGAACCTAAGCAAAAAAAGACAAGCATAAAATGAGAGCGTTCAATATCGAACAAGGTGATTGCAGCTTACCTGTAGCCAATACCATAGATATAGGACGTCCATTCTTCCCTGCACACATCGAATGAATTTTTGTTCGCGTGTTCCTGACACACGATAGTTTGATGCAGCGACTAGGTACAAACTGTTTGTCTCTCTCCACATATCTTCCAGCTTCGATTGCTGGTGATATACGATGCGCGAGGGATCGATACCTTCAAATATTGGGTCTTCTTCCACGAGGCCGTTGTAATCAGCGAGATTACTGGAAACGTCGTCTGCTACATCCTGCCAAAACTACACACGATCGCAGGTCTCGATAGAGTCAAGTTCTGCCCGGGTAAACGAACCCCCTGCAAATACATGTGTTAGTTAATTGACTGATAAGATTGGTAGATCGCATCAAACGAATCTGCCCGTATAAGCCGCGGACAGAATATTAATCAGTCGCAAAATACAATGCTTCGTCCGACGGCTTGAATTGACGGCCATCCGGGCGGCACTTGCAGCATTTTCGTCACCCTTAATTAGGTCATCGTAAGCACAAAGACACGAAATGCGATCAGCTTTCTTCGTTCTTGTGTTGAGCTTGATATCTCGTAGGGTGCATTCTTTCCGGATAAGGACTTGTGGAGCTTTTCTGTATGGCTCCCACGCGTAATGACCCTCTTGCTGGGTGCCGCACCGAGGAGGAAGTACCACATTCAACGGGGCCGCCATATCGGTGACATGACTCAGGTGTAATATAGGTGCTGGGAACGGAGCTTCTCCTCTTGTGACTTCTTTTAAGTCGGGCTTCAACTTCGAAACACCACAACTGCATCATCGTCATTCTCAGCGAACTATTCACTCTCTCTCCACATATCTTCCAGCTTCGATTGCTGGTTGTATACGATGCGCGAGGGTTCGATACCTTCAAATATTGGGTCTTCTTCCACGAGGCCGTTGTAATCAGCGAGATTACTGGAAACGTCGTCTGCTACATCCTGCCAAAACTACACACGATCGCAGGTCTCGATAGAGTCAAGTTCTGCCCGGGTAAACGAACCCCCTGCAAATACATGTGTTAGTTAATTGACTGATAAGATTGGTAGATCGCATCAAACGAATCTGCCCGTATAAGCCGCGGACAGAATATTAATCAATCGCAAAATACAATGCTTCGTCCGACGGCTTGAATTGACGGCCATCCGGGCGGCACTTGCAGCATTTTCGTCACCCTTAATTAGGTCATCGTAAGCACGAAGACGCGAAATGCGATCAGCTTTCTTCGTTTTTGTGTTGAGCTTGATATCTCGTAGGGTGCATTCTTTCCGGATAAGGACTTGTGGAGCTTTTCTGTATGGCTCCCACGCGTAATGACCCTCTTGCTGGGTGCCGCACCGAGGAGGAAGTACCACATTCAACGGGGCCGCCATATTGGTGACATGACCCAGGTGTAATATAGGTGCTGGGAACGGAGCTTCTCCTCTTGTGACTTCTTTTAAGTCGGGCTTCAACTTCGAAACACCACAACTGCATCATCGTCATTCTCAGCAAACTATTCAGAGCGTCCTTTGGGGGGGGGATTCAGTCACCGCTGGGTTGCTATGAACGGCATCGTGGGTGGAGGGAGGGGAGCGGCCATCGCTAGAAGCTCCTTCTCAGGGTTGGCGAAGTGATCTTGATCTCCGGGCGTCGTAGCAGCGCCATCGTTCTCATTACGTCTAACCATAACCTGCAATGGCCAACAAAAATGATTCGTTTGACTAGAAAATTACTCAGTTATGTTTTGTCTGGTCTTACCAATTTGGGTGTTTCGTCCATCAATACAGTACAATTGAGTCATGTTTAGGTCATTTCCATCACTTATTACCCGTTAGCACCCATTTCAAAACCTAATACGAAAAAGATGAGCTCCGTAAACAATTGACCTGATGGATGATCAAGGGATGATCGACCAGATATACTTTCGATCGCCATGTGCCTGTTTTACCATCAAAAGCTTACTTCTAAGAGCAGATGCTGCTTTGCCGGCCAAATCCAAATCCTACTAGAGCGACAAACATATATAGAAATCCATCATAATCCATCACCAAGAAGCCACTCTGTGTGGGTCAGAGTGCCCGCAGCGTGTGGGCATTCCGGTACGACATCGTCTTACATGCCTCCATCATTGTGTCTTCAAACAATTAGTGGTTGGCGCCCTATGTCTACTCTTTGCTCTAGCTCGTCGTATTGAGCTTCGATTTTTGCTCCGGTTCCTCGCGCTATCGCTGTCCATCCATTGACTCTGAAGATACAAATCAATCATCTGTTCCGCTAACGTCTTCTGTCGCTTACGAGACGCAGGACTGCATCTGTTACAAAACTTTCGGTTACATCATGAAAACAAAGCTACCTCCATTAGGTATGGATTTTTCTTACGTTCAACGGCTGCATCGTCTTCTTTGTAGCTGTCCGTTGAATCCAATAACCTTGATGAGCGGCTGAACTCGTGTGTGAAAACAACCCTTGTGTCCCTGCAAAAAGGTGGTCGCACACGAGATGTAGCCATTCACGTATAATGCCCCACCATCAACACCGTTTTCATTCTTAAAATCAACTCGGAGACGGCGATGAAGAATTGCGCTAGGCGCTGACAAATTGAGCGTCATGGAGCGCTTGAGCACTTTGTCGCGATGAATTCCTGCCAATAACCCAGCAATCAGCACCAATGACGAGACACATACTATACAAATAGTGTGAAAGCCATCCACTATTAGCTTGCGCGAATACTGGTAAAGCCATTGAGTTTTTTTCTGAGAATGTCAAGCTCGCAACGCGCTAGGAGAAAGAGAGAAATGAGTGAACATCAGCTCCAGAAGCTATAGAATACTCAATAACCAGTAAGAGCTTTAGAGTATTGACGCGAAGGAATCGATAACTCTCCAGATAGCACAACTTGACTTCCAGAACAGGGGTCGCCACGTACGAACGCCGTTTCGGGAGTCAGACAAGCCAAATGCCCCCTCCCGCTTCCCGAAAATTTACAGACACAGACTTTCTTGCTGCACTTGCCGACTGTGGGGCATGGTGCTTTTGCCATTTTAGAAACTGGCGATCTCGTGTATCATTGTACTGTGATGCTTCAATAAGGCTTCAATGGAATGTTTACTATTGTATGAAGGAGCTGATAAATGGCCAATCAGCGTTACCCTTGAGCGATTTTTCCCACGCATTCGTTTGTTCTCAACTCGTGTATCAAGGGATAGGAGACGCATGAAACCATGCGGTTAAAACACGTCGGTTGAGACTGGGCCTGGGTGTTGTCCATTCTTGTTTTCCATAGTAGCGGTACAATAGTAGGAAACTTGAGTCTTGTATAGCCGAACTGTAAACAATAAAAATCAAACAAACTTCCACAGGAACTTGTTCAAATATAAGTGTATTAAGAAGTGTCATTACTAGTCCTGCGCTTCCCTAGCTATTCGCACAATCCCAAAAGGTAAGTTTCGTAACTTTCCTTTTGGGAAGTGACAAAAACTATTCTGATAACCGGTCATTACTAATAATAGTCCGTAACACAAAAAATAGGTTATGGCCTAAATTCATATTGGACAAAATTACCGAAAATCTCCAATAATGATGTTTCACCAGAAATATCACCAACCTTCTCAATGTGAATTTTCCATTGACTATTCCAGTGCGCATGCAGTTCGTAATTCCTTCAACCTTGGATATGGCACCGCCTTCGTCAGTAAATCAGCTAGCATGGTTTTTGTTGATATATAGTGAGCTTGAACTAATCCATCCTTAAATTTCGACGAAATAAATTTTGCTCTGATGTCCACATGTTTCATCTTCGACGTTCCTTCCATGCTGTTCAATGCCTTTATAGCCGCTTGATTGTCCATGAACAGAGTCATAGGTCGCTTAACCTTTATCCCAATTTCTCGTAGTAATTCGTAAAAACCGATCATTTCCACTACGACCTTTGAAGCAGCGTAAAACTCTGCTTCCATGGTAGACAGAGATACTCCACCTTGTTTCTTGCAGATCCAGTTTACGATAACTCCATCCATTGTAATTATTCCCCCTGTAGTCGATTTTCTGTCATCCTTGGCTCCAGCGTAGTCTGCATCACTAAAACCATTGATTTCCACGCCATCATCATCGCTTGCTTTTGACTTCATTTGCAGCTTCAATGCTTTTGATCCCTTAAGATATCGCACGATCTTTTTCGCTAAATCCCAATCCATTGTTTTGGGGGCATGTGTTCGCCTGGTGACCTTGTGCACCGCAAAACTTATATCCGGACGCGTACATCTTGAAATCCAGAGTAAGCTGCCGACAAGCGATTGAAAGTCCTTGATTGTTATTTTTCCAGATGTCTTGCTCTCGCACAAAAGTTCGTCGCTTTTTAGATTCAAATCTTCATACTCCCCGCCTATGGGTACCTTCACAGGATTCGCTTCTTCTAGCTTGAAATCTCGTAGTATTCCTTCGATGGTCACTTCTTGGTCGATCTTGTATCCGCAGTCTTGTTCGTAGACCACTCGCATACCAAGGAATTTGGTTACCTTCCCGAGGTTTTTAATTTCGAGAGACTTCATATCGTCGAAAAACTTGTCCACCAGTTTGTCACTGGTACCGGTTACTAGCAAGTCATCAACATACACACCGACAACGGTGGTAGCTCCTTCTGATGCCTTGTAGTACAGGCACAAGTCCGTAGAGCTCTGCAGAAAATTCAGTTCTATCAATTTTGCGTGAAGTAACTTGTTCCAAAGCCGTCCCGCTTGTTTCAGCCCGTAAAGTGTCTTTTTTAACTTCAATACAAAACTTGGAACTTGTTCGTTGCCTTGGATTCTTTCGGAAATGTTCATTCCTTGCGGAATATACAGGTAAATCTCGTGTTCTTCTTCGAGCGCCTTTACGTACGCGTTCGGGATATCTCCATGTTTCGCACATGTACCCCACTTGCACGCCAGACCCAGGATCATCTTTACCGTTCCCATTTCAATTACTGCAGCGAACGTAAGCGTGTAGTCGATACCCAATCTCTGCTCGTTTCCACACGCCACAAGCCTTGCCTTGTATCTCTCAACTTTCCCATTTTCATCCAATTTTGTTTTGAAGACCCACTTAGTGTGAAGGGGTCTACAATTTTCAGGCCGCTTGATCACATTCCACACATCATTTCGTTCCAAAGCTGTGATCTCTTCGTCAATCGCCGTTTTCCACTTGTCAGAATTCTTGGACCTCATCGCTTGATTGAAGGATTTTGGGTCAACTTCGGTGATCAAGTTCAGTGACCCTACCTCCACATCTTCATCGTTTAATTCTTCTTGGGCGACGTTCTTGCTTTCGCTTTCACTTCTTGTCTTGCTCCGTGTTTGGTGTTTCTCCCGTTGCCACGCCTTCTTCTTCTTGTTCGGCTTGGTCTTCGTTGAAATGCTGGTAACGTTCGCTCCTTCTTGATCTTCGTTTTCCTCCATATTTTTTTCACTAATCTGTTTTGATTTTCGTCCAGAGTCTCGATGTTTTTTATATGTTGAGTCACGACAACCTTCCTCTCTTCTTTCAGGTATACCTTGTATCCTTTCACTTCTTCGCTTTTTCCCACGATTAATCCAATTTGTGACCTGTGTGCCAAGGAATTCTTTCCCGGGTTCCTGTACACCGAACATGGTGAACCGAAAGCGACAATCTCTCCCAAGTTCGGTTTCTTGCTTGTAAGTACTTCCAAAGGCGACATTCTTTTGTTGTTTCCGTTTGTCGGGCTTCTGTTTACAATATATGCTGCGTATTGCACCGCGTCGCCCCAGAACGCAAGGTTAATGCCACAAGAAAATATCATGCACCGAGCCATATTCATTATGGTTCGGTGCATGCGTTCAGCTTTTCCGTTGCTTGACTGGTTGTTCGCCTCACTAATTTGTCTGATGACACCCGTGTTTTTGCAGAAGATATCCAGATTCCGGTATTCTCCACCGCCGTCCGTTCTTAGTACGTGAATTTTGCAGTTAAATTGTCGTTCGAAAAACGCTAAAAAATGCTCGAACATCTTTGCAGCGGCGTCTTTTGTCCTCGCAAGAAAAACCCGTACGTAGTTTGATTT
>MIQA02024425.1:0-29992 GCA_001887855.2 Sclerospora graminicola
AACAAGCAGACCGGCAGGGATACACTCAGGTTCTTCGCAGTACGAATCTGCCCCTTCGGAAGCGGACTCTTCCGGTTCATCGGTGGGTATCACCCGCATAACGCTTGGCCCAAGGGGAGCAGCGCGTGTGGCGACGGCCATGAGGCTTGGAGGACGTGAGAATCCGGGTACGCCCGAGCGAAAGAACGCCAGCCAGTACAGCGTACAGGCCTGGTGGACGGCGACGGCGGATCCAGAACCGAAGGAGGAAGACGAAGACGCGGATGGGCGGATCAAAAAGGAATGTCAATCTGGCAGCCCGGCCGCCCCTCAAGTCGCCCCTCAAGAGAGCCTTCAGGTGCCGGATCACCTGCAAAACATGTTTTCGGCGATGATGGAGCGATACTTGGAAGAGCAACGTCGGCTGAGCGCCAGCCGCGGCAGCCCGAAGTCACCGGACCAGCCGGCTCGTCGTGGAACTCAGGCCTCCGAGCCAGTTCAGTACTATTCGAAGGAGCCGAGTGACGAAGACATGGAGTCGGTGCAGTCCAAGCAGAGTGAACCCCAGGCCGCCCCGCCGAGCCGCCAGACAGGTCGCCGGACCGGACGTCGGCCAACGAATAGGAAGCTGTCTCTCAGCGACGTGGATATGGAATCCGTCAAGTCGGCCAAGTACCATTACGACCCGGATGACTTGGATCTGGGGATGGCCCGCCGAGCCCATATGGCCTCGGCCCAAGCGTTTGACTCGGATTCGGGAGCGATCACGAGGGTGCGAATGTCGGCCACGTCCGAGCTGAAAGACTTCACCGGACGCGACACGGACGAGGACCAAGCCCGAGGATGGCTGAGCAAGACGAAGTCGGCATTTCTCAGAGACCGGACGTCGGACTATGAGAAGTGCCTGATCTTTGGAGATTTGATGAAAGGTCCAGCGAAAAACTGGATCCAACAGCTCAGCCGGGAAATCCGAGGAAACTGGAGGGGATTGGCCGGCGCGTTCGAGGAACAATACTGCGGATCTGGAACGTCAGCGGCGCGACAATATTTCCACACCAAGAAGCGAGCGGATGAGACCCCCCTGGAGTATCTCCATCGCTTAAATGTCGCTGGCATGAGAGCGGATATTCCCGTTAAAGAAGATGCCAGCCGGTCGGAAGCCGCCCGTGAACACGTGGAACATTTCATCAGCACGTTGGACGATCGGGAGTTGGCAGACCAGCTGGCGTTACTGCGGTTGAAGAATACCACGGAGCTGGAATTGACGTTGCGCACCTACCTAAGAGCGAAGAAGCGAGGCCCCAAGGCGGCAGGTTGAACTGGCCGTTTCAAGTCCCGATTTAACGCGGATCAAGGAGGCCGGCCGCCATCTACCAGGACGGCCCGAGCCGTCCGCATGGTCGGCCGAGAGTCAGACGCGACCAGCTCGGAAGAGGAGTATCAGCGATCTGGGGGCGAGTCTGAGGAGGAACAGTATCGGTACCTTTTCTCGGCAGAGGCCAGTCAGCCGTCCAGGCTGCCAGCTGATTCTGGTCAGTCGAAGAGTTTTCCGGCTCGAGCTGACCAGGATTACCCCAGGCGCAAGTGCACCCACTGTGGGTCCATCAAGCATGACGACCGGAGCTGTTGGAAGCGGCTGACGCGCAAAAAGTGCGAGAGGAAGGGACACCCGGCGGAACACTGACTGTTCACGTGTAAGACTTGCAGGGAGGTGCATGAGGCGGGACTGTGCCCAATTGAAGAATTCTACAACCTGATGAAGAAGTGGTACGTCCCGACCAAGCATGCTGGAATGCTGCCGCCCGGAGCGGAAAAGATGTTAAACTAGATCGCTCGCCAGGTTGGAATCTGGTTCGAGCCAAGCGGTCTAGTGTTAGTATCTATGCATATGTCAGTAAAGAGGATAATCAAGAAGCAAAGCAAAGGATAACCGACAATACATGTAAGTTTGACGATTACGTCACCCGGTCCCCGGCCGGTACGGCTGACCCCTTCCTGGCGAGCAGTATACGGACGGATGAGTATTCCCGGTCTGAAGTGCGAATGGAATTGAACTTGTTACCTGGCGAGTCGCGAGGGTATTGGAAGTATCACTCGCCGGATAAATGGTTCAAGCAGGCCAAGGCGGATGGAAAAATCAATAACCAGAAAGCTACCATGCTGTTCGATTCTGGCGCGGAAGTGTCTATCGTAGACACCACCTTTGCTCGTAAGGTGGGGTGTGAGATAGACGAGACGAAGCGGCAGGAATGTATTGGCATTGGAGAAAGCTCATACATGACCCAAGGAAGGACAAGAGTCAAGATTACGTTAGCTGGGTCTTTGGTATATTACTTTACCGCCTGGGTAGGCAAGCTGGCCGGGCAGGATGCAATTTTGGGCATGGACTTTATGGTCCCAGCCGGCATACGGCTGGACTTATCGCATGGAACATTGACGTTGCCGGACGAGGTACAGATCCAGCTGGCCGGCCGGCGGCCCTTATATGGTGCCCACGTCCAGTTCCTCAAGCTAGGTCAGTTTGTAACGGTGCCAGTTGGAAAAGCGGTGGAAGTAATGTTACGACCACACGACAGGCGGAGTAAGTTATGGCTGACAAGGGGCGAGTGCTGGGTACCCTCGTTTGTTAAAGGGGGTGGTCATCTCAACTCTATAAGCGTGACCAACATCTCTGAAAAGCCCCTCACCTTGCATGAAGATGTGATTATTGGAATGTGGCTGGCCGAGGACAAGGTGCCCCGCCGGCCGGGCTATGTCACTATTGGCTCAAGACGCTATATCGAGTGGCAAAACCTGGCTTTTCAGGCAACCGCCGATCTGGTCAGCGAAGAGGAAGAATTAGAAGAGGACCAGACGCCGATGGTGGCTAAACCCGAATACCGGACCCCTTCTAAAATATTGACGCGGAGCCGGCCGTCGCCGGATCCGGCTGAACGTATTGGCCGAGACTATGCCCCGATCGCGGAACTGGTTTTGCCCACCCAGAGGAAGACGGACGAACGACAGAATCGGGAGGAAGGACAAAGCGGAGTTACATATGAGGACAACCCCGATGGCGGATGGTGTGATGACCAAGGTGAAGGCGGATCGACCCAGCCGGCCGATCGAAATTCGGAAATAGCCGAAGGCGGATCGACCCCGGCCGATCAAGATCCCGAAGTAGTCGAAGCTGACCAAGTCTGCATTCATGAAGGGGGCGAGCTGTATGTTGAAGGCATGGAGGATCAGATGGCGGTGCTACCTGAGGTAACTCCCTGTCCCCCAGCGGTTACTATTGCCGATCTACAAGTAGGAGACCCGGATGTGAACACCCCGGAAGAGATCGACAGATTGAAGGATATTATATGGAAAAGACGACATCTGCTGATCGGACCAGGAAACGCACTTCCTCCGGCCGCCCATGGGGCGGTATGTGACATTGATGTGGGAGGCGCCAAGCCGGTTGCACAGAGATGCCGAAGAGTCGCCCCCCAGTATCGGGAAAAGCTGTCAGAGCTTATCAAAGGTTTGCTGGCCACCAAGATAATTCAGCCGTCCACCTCGCCATGGGCTTCGCCTATTGTAATTATTATCAAGAAGAATGGGGTGGATATAAGGTTATGTATTGACTACCGGCTGGTGAACCGGCTGACTAAGCTGATGGTTTATCCGATGCCGTTGATAAACGATTTGTTGGAGGATTTGGATAAAGTTTTGTGGTATTGCTCATTGGACATGGCCAGCGGATTCTGGGTGGTCTCTATGACCGATCGTACACGGGAGATCTCTGCGTTCGTGACGCCCTTCGGGTTGTTCGAGTGGAACCGGATGCCGTTCGGTCTGAAGAATGCCCCGCAGATTTATCAGCGGCTGATAGATAACGCGCTGTATGGACACTTCAAGATCAAGGCGGATCAAGATCCGGCTCTGGTCGGAGATGTGTTCACCGAAGGTGACCCGGACCCCGACCCAAAACCTTCAGTTTTGGGGCGGCGGTCTTACATTGATGACATTCTCGTTACGGCAACTACCTGGGATTTACTGTGTGACAAAGTGGAGAAGTTGATGATTACGTGTGAAAAGTGGAATCTTTCGATTAGTGTGGTTAAGAGTTTCTGGGGAAAGACTAAGGTGACCTATTTGGGTCATCAGGTTTCGATTGCCGGATTGGAGGCTAATCCGAAGGATTTGGAGTCCTTGAGTAATCTGCCTTTCCCGCGATCCCTAAAGGCTATGCAATCCTTTTTGGGCAGCCTGAATTATTACAGTCGGTTCATCGAGGATTTTGCAGTCTATGCGGCGGTTTTGTATGAATTACGGGAGGTGGATTACCATAAGCTGAGAGAGCAGGATAGGCAAGCGGAGACGCGAGCCGGGCCGGCAATATCAGCCAATGGGATGCCGCCCTTGTCAGCTATTTCGGCCAATGAGAAGGCGCCCTTTTTTGCCCCGACAGGCGGCCGGCCGCCGGATCCCTGCGCGGCCGACCCGGACGACCACATGACTCGAGCGATGGTGGCCTTTGGTATGTTAAAGGCGAAGATGGCGACTACACCGGTCCTGAAACATTTCGATGTGAATAAGATTCCAGTGGTCATCATCTACGCTAACAAATGGGCCGCCCTCGTTCAAGATCATGACGGAGTGTACTGTCCCGTGACATTCACCAGCCGGACCTTGAAGGCTAATGAAGTTAATTACGGATTGGTGGATAAAGAAGTTTTGGCTTTATTGCGGATCTTGGATGTGTGCTATACTATGTTGGTGTCTCGGCCTATCAAGGTACTATCTAGACGGTCGACCCTATCGTGGCTCCTGACGGCGAATGGAATTGACGGCCGGCTGGGTAGATGGGTGGCTCTGCTGTCTCAGTGGTCCCTCGAAGTGATTAAGTGTACTAAGGGAGAAGAGGAAATACTGGGCACACTGGCTGCCAACATTACCCCAAGGGCAGAAGTGGAGGAAGCACTGATAGCGATCGCGCCTCGGAAGCAGCCTCGACAAACCATCGTATTACCGCCGCCAACAGTGGGACCCACGGAGGAACTAATGGTTTTGAGTTTTGATGGGTCGGCGAGTGTAAAGAAAGGGGTCGGGGCATACAGTGCTATTGTGTGGAAGTTGCCCGAATGGAAAGTGGTCGTGGCCGCCTCGGATTTCACGCCTGGCATAACGGTGAACGAAGCGGAGTACAGGGGGCTTTTACTTTGCCTAGACCTGTTGGCTGGCCGGACACAGGGGCGGAGCATCATATGTGGTGATTCCAACCTGGTGATCCGGCAAATTACTGGAGAGATAGATTGCAAGGCGCCCCGGCTGAATTTGTTGAACGATCGGGTTATGTCCGCCCTGCGGAGATGGCCAGAACACGAGTTGATACATGTCAAACAAGACTGGAATAAGAGCGCAGATCACTTGGCTACGCTAGCCATGCGTGACAACGTGGGAGTAACGGTTTCCGATCCAGCTCTGTTGTCAGATTTGACGGAGATCAATCGGCTGCCTGAGATTATCCATCCGGCCAACACGGAGGAGGTAATCCAGGTGAGCGCCGTCACCCGATCGCAGAAGCGCCGTTCTTCAGCCGCTGGCTCACTATCCCCAGAAGCAATGAACGAAGGGATAGTTCAACAGTTACGAGCAGAGCGGATTCTCCAAGCGCAGGACGAGGAAGAGTGGATAGTGGATCTCAAGGCATACCTTAGCGGGGACGTGGATAAACTGACAGCCGAACAAGCTAAAGAATGCTTCAAGCTGGCCCCGGATTACGAAGTGGATGAAAACGGGCTACTGTTTTTCTACCGGGACGCTGACCAGCCGGAGATCGAGAGAGATAGATCCGCTCGGCTAGTCGTACCCACTACCCTACAGCCGGATATCCTCCATCATTATCACGTGAGCTTAGAAGGAGGACATCAGGGCATCGGCCGGACATATCACAAGATTAAGGCACATTTCCACTGGCGGGGGCTCTACCGTAGCGTACAAGCCTATGTGGGAAGTTGCCCGGACTGTGAAACAGGGAAGGGCCGGCCGACCATCAGAGGGCGGTCGCCGGGGAATATACAAGCTACCTACCCTTTTCAAGTCATTGCGATGGATCATATCCCGTCCTTACCCAAGTCTCGAAATGGGTATACAGAGCTGCTGATCTGGACGGATTTGTTTACCGGGCTGGTCATAGCAAAGGCCAGTTCCACCCGTACCGCCCAACAGGTTGCGCAAAGCTACGAGGAATGTGTGTTCAGGCGGTTCGGGGCGAGCGAGGTCATCCGGCACGATAGGGAGCCCGGATTTATGGCGGACGTATTCCGAGCCTTCAACAAGATCTTAGGACAGAAACAGAGCGCAACTATGGCTTACCGCCCGCAGGCGAACGGAAAGGCCGAAAGGATGGTTCAGACTCTAACCAGAGCCCTCAAGATGTATGTGGTGGAGGCGGATCAGTGCGACTGGGACGAATATGCGGAGAGACTGGTTTTCGCTCTCAATTCGTCATACGATCGGGTAAGGGGCGACACCCCTTTCTATTTGGCTTACGGATGGGATCCCCGATCCACTTTGGAAGCCGCCATACCAATAGGGTGCACCAGAAGCCGGGACAGAGACGCCCGCCGCTGGAGGATGGGAGTGCAACGCCACTATTCACTGGCGAGGGAACAAGTAAACGAACGCCTCCGACAAGCAATCAAGGACCGCGCCGATCAAAACAACGACCGAGCCAGGGAACACGGCATAGAGCCCGGCTCCCGGGTATGGCTGTATCTGGATCGGGTCAAGGAGGGCTATGCACGGAAGTTGGCGCATATGTGGCATGGCCCCTTCCGAGTAGCAGAACTGGTCGGGGATCATGCAGTTAAGCTGGTCACGGCCGGCACGGAATATAGCGTTTTCCCGATAGTGCATGTTTCCAAGTTGAAGTTGGTTAAGCATTTCCCGGACCGCCCGAATACACGCCTTACGGTGGAAAGCGACCGGCTGGATTTCGATGAAGCTTTACTGCCGGAGGACAGCTGGGACAAGCCGTTAGACCCGGATGAGTACGAAGTAGAAGGAATTTTGGACGTTCGGAATGGACGGAAAACCCGGTTTGGGCGGATCCACAGAGAGTTTCTCGTGCAGTGGAAAAATTGCGAGGAGCGGTCGTGGGTGGACGAACTGGATTTAAATTGTGGAGCTTTAATGAGAGAATTCGATCGCCGGCGGGCGAGCCGAAACCGCTTCGGGGTCATGCAGACCCATGAAGAAGGTGAGGCGGAGAATTAGTCCGTCCGGCTCCCGGGCAGCAGGCACGGCCGGATCAACTGACACCAGTCAGTCGAGCAATCGGCGGATGGAAACTAGTCTGGTCAGAAGTGGGCCGATCGGGTGTTGGAGTGATCTTCAGGTCAGTATGGTGCCGGATGGATCGGATGTTGGAGTAATCTTCGAATCAGTATGGTGCCGGATGGATCGGATGTTGGAGTGATTTCTAGTTCTTCGAATCAGTATGGTGCCGGATGGGAGATGTCGGATGAGAAAGATGAACAAGTGGTTACTACGTGGAAAATGGAAAGGAAAATGTATTATCGAGGCTAATAGCCATTAATGAATGAAGAAGATAGGAATATGCAAGGCTAGCCGCATGAATCACCCCTGGCGAAGCTCAGCAGAACTTGTTCCGGAGTCGAGGCACGCGGAGGCCAGGGTGGCGATCGCAGTCCTGCCGGTACTGGTTGCGCCACGGTTCCTGTTGGTCGAGCTCATCGAGGGAAGCTTGGAGAGTGGTAGCCTGACGCCGACCCAATCCTGGATACCAAGTCCCACTTTCGGCCGAATTTCCGCTTTTCCCCACCCGGCGGTTGGCCAGATGTAGCATGATAGGGTGGAGAAAAATGTCCAAGTCGCAGTGGCCGCGCTGGATTCCGTCAACAACGAAGTTGCAGAGCTTGGTCCAGCCCTCAGTCGCGCGGTTTCGACGATTCTTGCGGTCGGCTCGGTATTTGGCTAGCTCGGGGGACTCACGTCCGGCGTCAACGGAAATGAAGAGATGATGGGTAGACTCCCAGATGGCTTGCCCATGCCGAGAGAGGTACCCGTTACAGACTTCCCGAAAATCCGCGAACCAGCCGTCATGGGGTAGACCTATGTCTGGCATCTTTGTCGCCAGTACGGTCCAAGGTTTGTGGGATAAGATCGCGCCCAACAGTCCGATCGCCACTACCTTGGCATCCCAGTCCGTGTCCTTGGGCATAGCGGGAACCGGCGGAAATATCCACAACGGCGGGCGAGTCAATGTCCGGGTGACAAGGGCACCAGTGAGGTCTTGGACACGCAAGCCTTCCAACTGCGCCTTTGACCAGGGAAGAGCCGCGGCCAGTTCAGGGGCCGTCATGACCGTCCGGCGGGGAGTCCACAACGGGGGAGACTCCTCTGAGGACTCCTTGGATTCGTTCTCGTCGAACACGAAGGGGTCCGGGGAAGGTAACTCCTCGTAGCCCTCAGCGGCGACCTCATCACAGTCCATTTCTGGTAGGCCGGGTGCTCCCTCTCCATCAGGAGAGGCGGTAGACGGGCCTTGAGGATCATGGGGGGAGACTCTAAGGAGAGCCGGGGTAGACGAAGCTTTAGACGAAGATCTTGTAACGCGAGGACGATGGGGGAACTTCCCAGAAGCCGGCGGGGCTGAGATCGAAGTGGGGTTGGGACCCGGCCCGTTGTCTCCATGACCTAGAGCCGCGCTCGCCGGCGCGGCGGACCGTTTAGGCCGTTTGGCTGCCACAGGGCCGCGGAGCGACGCAACCCGGCTGGCCCGACGCTTTTTCTTATGGGCAGGGGAATCTTCAGTGGACGATAGAGAAGCCGCCGGCTCGCCGGCTGGCACTGGTGGCGGGTTATGGTCTTGAGAAGTATCCCAAATCCGTAGACGAGAAGCCTTTACCGTGCTACCGGTCACCGATCCTGGGGCGGACGCCTCCGCGCTGGATGTCCGGACGCCCGTGGTAGAACCAGCGGCTGACGGGAGAAGTGGCGTAGCGGAAGCGGCCGGATCAGGATCCCGCGGACAAGCTAAGTCGAGGAGGTGCCTAATAGCCTCCCGGATGGGGGCAGGGCCCTTCATTAGACGGCCCACCCGGGCGCCCGACGCGGCTAGCCGAGCTCGATCTTCCTTTAGAGAGGACAGGCAGTCCGCGCGCTCCTCCGCAAGCTGGGAAAACGCCTCCCGGGCTTCACCCACACCCGATTGGGTCTCGGTGTACGCGGCATCAAGCTCCCGAATTCGGCGCTGGAGCTCAGGCGATGCGGAGGCCGACTGGTACAGCGCCTTCTGATATTTCGTTAGCTTCTTGGCGAGCCGGATCCGGCGAAACTCCAAATTGCCCAGCTCTAGTTGCGAACTCTCCAATCGTTGAGAGAGTTTGATGTAGCTATCGTAGCGCGCCGCCAACTCGCGCGCGGTCTGAAAAGACTCGACCATCAAGACGCGGAGACTCGTGACGTTTTGTTCTGAGAACACACACAGAGTGAGCGAGTGGGGAGACGACCCTGAATAGGCGAAAAGGTACTTACTCTGGATTTTCAAGGCGGCTATGGCCTTCTGGTTCAAGATGCGCTGTGAGTCCGACTGCTGTTGGAAGTGATCTCTCGCTTGGAGAAGGTCGGTCTTCTCACTTTCCAGTCGGCTGATGCGGTCTCGGGATTGGAAGGTGGCCAGTACCTCCCGGACCCGGGCTTCATCCGCTTGTTGACTAGCCAACCGTGCGGTCACAGCCAACTCGGTGTTAGCCTGCTCTAGGCTAGCCACTTGAGTGGTTAGAGCAGCAATTTGAGCTTGCAGGGCAGCCACGTCGGGCTGCCCTGGACGACGCTCTAAGCCGGCCGGATGGGCATCTGGGCCTACGGCCGATGGCTGCGTATTGGCCGGGAAGTGGCCCGGCAGGGGATCGATGGGGGCGCTGTCACGGTCGGACATAGGGGCGGTGGAAGTCAAAGTGTGAGAGATGTGGTGAGCGCGTGCCTCAACCGTTGTGCGGCTGCGACAAGGCTCAGGGGCGGCTGTGGTGAAGTGTTCCAGAAATTAACGGACTAATGATGATGGATGCCCTCACCTGATTGGCTGAAATGTCGCCCTTAGCTGGATGCCCGGACTGGTCAATAGAGGACGCGATCCGAGAGCCGCCGGACGCACCTACGAGCGGCCGGACGGCGCCAGGCCTGGGATCAGGCCGGACGAACGTGATAGAAGGCATGAACAGTCGAGCTAGCAGGCTAAGCGGACGGGACGACCGCGGACCAAGGGGCGGATTGGTGGCGGATTGTTTGGAAGGTATGAGTGAAAGGAGCCTGAAGGAAGATGAGTGTTCTAGTGGATGAAGGAGGCACCCGGATCGGATGAGAAGCTGCCAAGGAATTGCTAGCGCCAGCGGCCAAGGGGCTCGGATGGATGGCCATCCGGCCGAGCCGCCGGGTACAATGTACCAGCCGGACTGGTACCAGTTGGGTTCGGTGTACCGGCCAGGCGGGTACACAAAATCGGAGTTAACCGGGCTACTTGGGGTAGGACACACAAAAGGGAGTATTGGATATAGGATAAATCAGTATACGTTTCGCTTTCTTGACACAAGTCGCTTTCATTGGTTCACAGCAGAGGGCTAACAAGGCCCCCTCTTGCTGTTATTGGTTTGCCCGGGGAAGGTTAAGTTAACCCACCGGAAGTCCCCTGACCAGGAGTCGCGGCGTCTTCGTATACTCACCTCAAGTCGCCCGTGTTTTGAACACGGTATTAAGTATTGGGAAGTGGTGACATTTTGGCCTTCTGTGGAAGAGTGTGGAGTTATATCTACTTTACATACACATTTGGATTCACCCTTCATTGTTATTGGTTTAGCTGGCCGATTGATTATTCTCGGTCCAGCCGGCACTATACAAAGTTCAAGTGTATTGCCAGACGAGCTCCCCGGTGACGATTTCCGCCCAGGAGCTACCCCTAGTCCTAACCCTCATCTCCCTATTGAACGGATTTACACTTTTCGCCCTAGGGTCCACCAGGAGAGCAAACCACCCAGTACTGACGGGTACACAAGGTGAGCTTTCAACATGCAACATCCGAGTAGTCACGATCAAGCGGATGGAAGTGACCGATCCAGCCGGCCGGATGCCGGATCAGATCATGACTCGGATGGACGGAGTACCCCCTCCGATAGTCAGTCGTCTGGGACCCCCGTGGGTGTTCGCGTCTCAGGAAGATTTTCTGAGAGCTACTACACCACAATATTGGAAAAGGTTTTGTGGAGATAACGTTTATGAATTACTGTGGAAGATCGTGGTTTTATCGCGTATTCTTGGTTTCTTGTTATCTCTCTCTCATTGGCTGGCCTGATCGGACGAAATTTCCCGATCAGTGCCTAGATACTGATTAAGTATCGACCCTCCGGTGAAGATTTCCACTCGAGGACACCCCCGTCTCGATTAGGTCATCCCATCCGACCTGATCAAGATCATCGTTTTCGTCACCGAGTCCACCTGAGTGAGTGTAACCACCCCCGATCAACGGGTACACAAGGTGAGATGAAGTTGAACATAGATCCTGACGCGCATGACGACCGGCCAGATGACCGGGAGGATCAGATCAGTCACCATAATGGTGATTCATCTGATTCTGATGCTGATCAGGATCAACGGAGTACCCCCTCCGATAGTTGGTCGTCCGGGCCAGTGGGTACCCGGATTCCACCCAAGACTTCTGTCATGGATTTGGAAATCGGCTCCACCACAATAATTGATATATCGATTCGACATTTATAGGATATACAACCAATTGTGAAGGATAACCGGCGGCGACTGGGCCACGGGATGCGCCCCGGGCAACGAAGCCAGGTGATCGTACAGCGTTATCATAGCTTCGCGGATCGTTCCTTGGTCTAGATTGAACAGCGTGTTTGCGTCGAACGCACCAGTAGTTAAACCAACTTTATCGATCTGGTCCAGGAGATTTCTGATCAGGTCGATCTGGCTACCAGTGGTAACCGGCTTAGTTGCTCGACCTTCTAGCTTCCCAATAATCTAAGGTTTGATGATTTTCATCACCCGATTGTGAGCTAGGAATTTGTGAAACTCGCGGAGGTAAAACAAGCGCTCGACATCTTGAACCATGATTTTTCGGCTGGTTCGGTCTTCTCTTCATCTTCTTCGAACATCTTCGGCTTATGTTTCACATACTTTTGGTGGATCATATCGATCCGCCCCCATGTTTTTTTACATTTTCCAATTTTCTTTTTATGCATAGGATCGAGGTCGGCACCCCGATCCTTCCCGTATTATAGTTGGCTTTACTAAATACCGATTCGGCTCCGATGGAGCCTTGTGGGGAGCTGTATCATCTTTTATTTCGACCTGGAACACCACCGGACCAGGTCGACCATCCTTTCCTTTAAATTTGGACATCATCGGAGGCGATACGCCTTCCTTCAATACACCTGAAAACGTTTCCCCCACTTTAATTTTTACATCTTTCTCATCTTCAGAGGAATCACTGTGATATCCAGAGACACCAAGTGATCCGGGCGCGCGCACCATTGTGGTGGAGTCGATTTCCAAATCCATAACTGAATTGGTTTTTTTCTGGGGGGGGGGTCGGATCCCACTAGCCTGGACGGCCAACTTTCTGAGGGGGTACTCCGTTGAACCTGATCGGCGTCAGGATCGAATGAACTATCACTATGATGACTGATCCGATCCTCCCAGTCGTCTGACCGGTCGTCATGTATTATAGAATCCATGTTAAGTTTCCTCTCACCATTTGTACCCATAGGTATTCGGTGGTTACACTCACCTAGGTGGACTCTAGATGAGGAAAACTTTACGAATCAGGTCGGAGGAGATATGAACTTCTCGAGACAGGGGGGGGGGTTATCGGGTGAAAACCTTCATCGGAGGACAAATCAGGGGCGATGCTATGTACACGTATCGCATAGGCCAGGTCGGGATACTTCAACCGACCGGACCAACCAATAAACGGGAAATAACCAATAAACTACGAAAACCCATGATATAACCACGATCTTCCACAGTAAAACCAAAACGTTATCTCCACAAAACATTTCAATCAATTAAACGTGCTCCAAACACGTGGGCGTGAGGGGTGAGGGTTGAAACCTTAAACAATCCCGTCGGGGGACTTCCGGTAAGCCAAAATGCGTCACTGCGCGTCTTAACCGGGAATTTAGTTGAGTTACAGGGGCCTAGTTAACCCTGTGCTCCCAATGACCGCGACACATGGCGGAGCGATTCTTTGCTTAGGGGGTAAATTCAATCCTGTTATTCTATATGCAATAACTAATACCTTGTGTACCATACACCAACCTATGTCACCCACTCATACATCAATCTTTCATCTTGTCACAAAGTTGTTCCAGTACCACCATAAATCAGTCTTCAACGCTTCTTCAACCTGATCCGTACCACTTTAGACCGATCTTCAGCCGATCCCGACCCGGTTCTCTGCCGGAAGTGCTTAAGACCGCACTGTCACCAGTCACCACTTGTCGCAATTGCGTAAAAAGGAAACGTAATATATCTTTAAATTATTAAGTTCAAAATCGTACTTTATAACCTAAAATTTACATACAGTGGTCCACGTAGTTTTGCTTAACATGGAAATCATTTCATCGAAAATGTCTTCAAATTCCAACACTCCTTCCAAAACCTTCGGGACCTTCATGTATTTTTGTTCATTCGTACAGTTGCATAGTAGCACGTCATACCACCTTGCACAACGAAAACAACCAGTTGGACCTCCATTCGAAAATAACCAATAGAGAAAAAACAAACTTAAATCAAACCAATCTGGTTTCGCAGCTCCGGAATCCTCGCTGCGCTCAATGTCTTAGTCAATAAATCGGCCGCCATGTCTGCACTCGAAACGTGCTCCGGCCTCATCCTTCTTTTTCTCGTATAATCCTTGATAAACTTCAAGTTTACGTCGACATATTTGGTGCTTGCAGCCTTGGCCTCGTTCAATAACTATTGTATAGCAGCCTGATTGTCTATCTTCAAGACAAGCGGCACTCGTGAATTTAATCCAATCTCTCCAAATAACTTTCTGATTCCAAGTGCTTGCTTGCCGCCCACTGGGGCAGCCACGATCTCTGCTTCGGCGGTCTAAAGTGCAACCACTTCCTGTTTCTTACATTTCCAACCAGCAACAATACCATTAATGAAAGCAACATTCGCACTAATGCTCTTCCAGTCAATTTTATTAGCCGCAAAGTCAGCATCACTGTATCTGACTATGCGCATAGGCATAGTCTCTCCACTGTCATGTTTCAAATGCAACTTTCAGGTACCTCGCTATGCATTTCGCCATCTTGTAGTCAAGGATCGTTGGCGCATGCGTGCGCCTGGTCACCTTATGCACGGAGAATGCAATGTCCGGACGAGAACATTGAGATATCCAGAGTAAACTTCCAACGAGACTGAGAATCCCTAATCATAGGGGTCTTTCCATCTTTAACCATCGCTAAACGAGAGTTTAAATTTCCGGAACGTCTTCTTCCATGTTTGCGTCTTTCAAATCATGTTTGGCCAACATCTCATCGATTGCAACTTCTTGATCAATCCAATACCCACTCACGGGATCTCCTCCAAACCGCATACCCGAACGAAATTTGACTTTTCCAAGGTCTTTCAATTCGAATACGCCCATTTGATCGAAAAATTCATCCACAAGTATTTCATCGGTAGCAGTTACTAATAGGTCGTCGACGTAGACCCCCACCACGACATATCCATGGTCATCATTTCTAACAAATATGCAGGTGTCCTCAAGACACTGCATGAATTTCTTTTCCACTAGGGATCTCGCAGTAGTTCATACCAGAGACGCCCAGTTTGTTGTTAGTCCGTACAAGTTGCGTTCTAGTTTCAAAACCACCTCCGTATCTGTCTTCACGCCCAGATCTTCCAATTGTTCTTCAGGTATTGTCATTCCTTGGGGAACCTTTCAGTGAATTTCATAATCTTTTTCCGTAGATGCCTTAGGGTATGCGCTAGGCACATCACCGTGCCGCGCAGGCACCTTCCAGATAATTGCCATAATCATAATTACCTTCATGTTGTTCATCCGGTAAACCCTCTTCATTTTCTCCTTCCGAAGCATTTTCCGGGCCCTTTTGTCTCGTTGCCGCCTTCGCTTTTGACTTCTTTATTGAAATTGCCGCCGCCATGGGAGTCTCCTTAATTTTGCGGCCTTATTTTCTTGGAATACCTATTCCAGGTTTTTCGATGCGTTTATAGGTTTTCTTCGGGTCCTTGCGTAAATTTTCGGATCTTGGGACATTCGAAACCTCTTCTTTTTTCGAGTCACCTAGCATCCTTGCAATCGATTTGTTTGCAGCTTCGCCCAGCGTCTCAATCTGTGTGACGTGCCGGGTAGTAGTTACGACTCGGTCCTTAAGCAGTAGGACCTTATAACCCTTTGTTTCGTCATTTTTTCCTAGAGTTAGGCCCTTTTCCGTGTGTTTTTCGAGCGATTTTGATCATGGGTCCCTGTACATCATGCAGGAAACCCAAACACCACAATGTGCAAGATTCGTGGGCTTATTCGTTAACATCTGGATCGGGGGTACCCTTCCAGGATTTGACCTGGTCGGACTGCGGTTGAGTATGTACGTGGTATACTCATCCGCCTCCGTCTAGAAAGTTAAAGGTACACCCGATCCAAAAATCATGCACTGAACCATGTTGAAAATGGTCCGGCTTATACGTTCGGCTTTTCCGTTGGATGCCGGGGTGCCGGCCTCTGTGATTTGCCTCCGCACGTCCTTTCGCTTGCAAAACAAATCCACGTTACGAAATTCGCCCCTACCGTTAGTACGCAGGACGTGTAGACGGCAATTAATCTCCCTTTCAAACCAGCATAAGAAATGCTCGAACATTTTTGCGGCACAATTTTTAGTACGTGCCGCAAATACACGCACATTATTACTGTGGTGGTCCACGAAAACCACTAGAAATCTGTTTCCACGCCGATCGCGTGGGGTTATTGGGCCTTTCAAATCGCTACATATTACTTCACCCACGCGATCTATTGGCGCATTTCTTCCAGAATTTTTTTTCTGTTGCTTGATCTTGTATCCTTTGCTCTCCGCACAGGTCAGGCAGTTCGGACGTGAATAATCAATAATTTTAATGCCTGACCTGGGGCCCCGAGCCAAACTTTCAATTGCATCGTACGCTAGATGCCCAAGTCGGGTGTGGAAGAGATGCAAAGTCACTTTTTGTACTTCACCCTCCACATCCGCTGCCACAATGTTCATAACCATGTTCGAGAACGCTTCTGTGCGTTCGCGAGACCTGTCTGCACGTAAAAAGACAACCAACACGTCCCTTTAAACACAACATTGAACAAAAATTGGTTTCGAAAAGTTATCTCCATTTTTTCACCATTATATTGTAGTACACAGCCTTTTTATCATAAAGATCCTAACAGTATGAGGTTTTTCGCCAATTTTAGTGCGAAAAAGGCCTCCGTCAATGTGATTTTTGTGGTTTTGCCTGATATTTCACTTCCAATCAGCGTAATCTGGTCGACCTTGGTCACTTTCAACGTTGTTCCGTCTGGAAGCGTTAAAGAATCGTCTTGACTAAAAAAATTGCGTTTTATAGGAGCCCGTCATCTGATATGAAATGTCGGCTGGCTCCACTGTTCACGATCCACGGGTTGCTATCAAATTTCCCTTGTGTGGTATTTGCTTCTTTTCCGTTTGTCGTGGACAGCACGAAACACTGCTCTGAGCCTTTCTGGCCTTGACGGCCCCGTCTGTCGCTTTTTTTTGGCCCTCTTTTGTTCTTTTGCTGCGAACAATTTCGTCGAATATGTCCTTCGGCCCCGCAGCCATAACAGACGCGTTTCCCCCCGTGTTCATCCACAAAATTCACAGCAAATTTTCCGAGGTTAGGACGCTTCAATTTATGCGATTCATCGTCCAAATCTTGTGTCCAGGAAATTAGTTCCTGCGCACGCTGCAGGTAATCCTGCCGCTGCGGGTTGTATCGAACCATTAGCGCGATTTTCAACCTCGGCGTTGCAAATTTCACAATGTTCTTCACACTTGAGTCACTTTCACCGGCCAATGCGACCAAGTATAGAAAGTGCTCGGTCCAGGACCTTGTAGTAAAGCGATCTGAAAAAATGTTGAAAATAAAGTGGACCACACATGACCGTTGATTGGTGACGATTGGAACACCCATCAAGATGAGACAGTTGATTGGTGGGACGGGCTGACCGCATATACGACGAAAGGGTGGTGACAACGGGCTTTCGTAATGTGACGGGATAAGCAAAGTACCGTTACTACGCCCGGTCCCGGATACTAATGGAACGGCGAAGGCCACGATCCCGATCGGGATACCGCGTATTAAGTGGAGTTCACGTGGACGTATATGACGAGATCGGCTGAGACAAACTGGAGATACCGCAGCAATGGCGAAGTGACATATCAGAAATAGTTATCGGGATGAGTTATGAACAGTACAGATGTTGAAGTTGGGTGTGATACGAAGTTCCAGCCCGATCGGCCGAGCCACCTAATTCTGCCCCAGAATACGAAGATCAGGTACAGAATAGAACTGGGAATGTGGAGTGGCGAGCCGTGCGAATATTACCAAGTTAAGGCAAGCAATGAGAGTCGATGGATCTGTCCAGAATTGATGTAAGAAGGTCCGATCAGGCCCGACTTCACGAGAAATGCTGAGTCGGTGCGATCTTGGTACCCCGACAGGTGATGAAGGTCGGGAATATGGTCGAGTTAGCAGGCAAAGTCGTTGTGATGGTAACCCGGCGGTGTTTCGAAGTGATAGGGGCTGATCGCCCGATCACTGCCCGATCACTCGGCCGATCGCTGTGCTGATCATGATCGGAGCCGATCGGCCCCAACCCGGCTTCCAGGTATGAAGGTAGATCAAGTATTCAGTTAAGCCGGGTTGGATATGAGGCGAACAGTGTCCGAGGGGAAGATCTCGAGCGGTTTCCAGGCTGTTTATCAAGAGATCAGGATGGTTGAAGATCGCCATAGAGTTTGACCATAATCGGGTCAGAAGTGATACGGATCAGTTTGACGGTGCAACAAAGATGGGTAAGATGGTACTACGCAACCGTGCGACGAAGCGAATAGGATCGAAGAATGAGGCAGGCACATGAGTGGTAAAGTACACAAGGTATAGGACATTGCATATATAATAACAGGTTTTGTTTTGCCCCCCAAGCAAAGAGTCGTTTCGCCACGTGCCGCGGTCATTGGGAGCACAGGGTTAACTAGGCCCCTGTAGCTCAACTTAATTCCCGGTTAAGACGCGCTTAGACGCATTTTGACTTACCGGAAGGCCCCCGACGGGTTTTGGCTAGGTGATCAAACCTCACCCCCCACGCGCACGTGTTTGGAACACGTTTTTAATATTGGAAAGTTTTTGTGGAGATAACGTTTGTAGATTACTGTGGAAGATCGTGGTTTGATCGCGTTTTCTTGGTTTCTTGTTGTCTCTCACTCTCATTGGCTGGCCTGATCCAACGAAGTTTCCCAATCAGTGCCTAGATACTGACTAAGTATCGACCCAAACCCGTTCTCCGGTGAAGATTTCCACCCGAGGACACCCCCGTCTCGAGAAGGTCATCCCCTCCGACCTGATCAAGATCAACGTTTTCGTCACCAAGTCCACCTGAGTGAGTCTAACCACCCCGGATCTATGGGTACACAAGGTGAGATGAAGTTAAGTATGGATTTTATCGCACATGACGACCGGTCGGATGACCGGGAGGATCAGATCAGTCACCATAATGGTGATTCATCCGATTCAGATGGCGATCAGAATCAACGGAGTACCCCCTCCGGTAGTTGGTCGTCCGGGCCAGTGGGTATCCGGATTTCACCCAAGACTTCCGTCCTGGATTTGGAAATCGGCTCCACCACAACCTCGTGGGGTCTTTCTTAGCAGCAAAAAGTTGTGCAGCTTAGTAGTGTGAAATATTAACCTTGAAAGCATTCAGCATTTGTTCCGGCACAAAATATAATCCTGTTGATATCTGCCACCAGATTCCAATATTTGCTTATTTTCTTGGAAGCAATTTAACGCTACGCATTTCAAATGCTCTCCTAGCTTGTTTACTTTCAAGCGTTCATTCCACGTAAAGCCTGACGCAGTTTCCGCTACTTCAATTGCTTCTATGAACAAATATGCCCATTATTTAAAGCCGGACCCTAGCCCTGCGTAATTTCTGCCCATGAGAAACTTTGGATGATTAATCTTGGTATTTTCACACCACTTACGTTTCCCAATTGATTCGCGGCCAAATTTCCTGGCATGCCGATGCCAGCTGCCACTCCCGGCATATTTAATCATGGCGCTTGCCCCGGTGGTGCAGCCTCTTCGCCGCCTTTAGGCCACCGCCACGCCCCATGCCTTCTTCGGCGCTTAGGTTGTTCAGGGTCATTTTCATAACGGCCCGTGATTTTTTAGAGTGTCTCTAAATGCGCTCGCGTATTCTGATCCCTTGTTGGACCCGGGTGACTTGCTTGGGACGGATCCCTGTGACTGCGCCTCTTCAACCGCTTCAAGCCGTCGGTACATACGCTTCAAATACTCAAGGATTTCCTCCATATTGGCATCCGACATTTCACTCTTTTCATCTTCCACTTAATCACGAAAACGTAAACGAGAAACGAGATCAAAAGATAAACACTTTTTCCACAACGAGAGGAAGAGATAAAATTCGAATAATTCACGGAAAACGAGAACGAGAAGAATTGAAACTTAAGAACTTCGTTTCCGGTATTAGTGCGTGATTTAAGTCCGTGAGACTTGGGCTCATAATCTGTAGGAAATTACCACAGCAGCTGGTACCAACAATATAGCACCGAGTGTTCGTGGCTCGGCTAGAAACCACCAACACACTTGTTTATCTACTTAGTTATGCGTACTTAGCTCTGCAAACTAAAGTAAGGAAGTGCTTAAGCCCGCACTGTCACCAGTCACCACTTGTCGTAAGTAGTAAAAGGTTGTCTAATTAGTGTTAACTATTAGCTACTATGAACATATGAATTCTAGTATGTAACTTAGGCTCAGATAACATGGCGAAGTTAGTGACAGATACCTGACACGCTCGATCTCGTCTTGGACACTGGAAGTCTCGATCCGGTGCTGGGGTAAGGTCGAATAAGCACTTTATACTGATCTTCAGTCGGATCCCGTCTTCCCGTGTTTCGGGCACTCTTGATTCGTAGTCTGCAACTGCTTCCACTTGCGCTTGACACTGTCTCCATAAGAATTCCAATTGATGGAACGCATTCTTAACTTGTCCTTGGAACACCGCTTGGTTACGTAGTTGCCACATCCACGCGGTTGAAATGCCACACAAACCGTTCCAGAGTCGATTGAACACGTCTAGATAAGTATCGTTATACCATCCATGCTTGGTCATCTTTGCCTGTTTAACTGGATCCCCAATTACTTGTCGTAATTAGTAGTAAAATGTAGCGAATTAGTCTTAACTATTACCTACTATAAACATGTCTAATCTAGAAAGCAATCTAGGCTCAGGCTTAACGGATAGGTTATCTGCTCTGGTGATCGTGGGATGTGTTACTAAAGTCTGGGTCCGGTGCTGGTGAATGGGTGAAAATGCACTGTGAACTGATTTTCAGTCTGATCCCTCTTCTCGCAACGCATAAAACTTGGATTCGTATTCTGCTACTGCTTCAACTTGAGCTCGAACTTGATTCCATACAAGTTCCAGATGTTCATACGCCTCTTTCACCATCCCTTGGAAAATGGTTTGATTGCGCAATTGCCATAACCACGCCATCCCAATTCCACAGAAGGTGTTCAATTGCATAGTAAATACCCGATATTGCACCCAAACCTGATAGTTAGTCATCAAGTTATTATGATCCCATACCTGATTGGGTTCAACATCTTGTATGTCATTCCACCAGCGACTAGAGCTGCCTCGACTTTTCCATTTCACTAAAATAGGTTTCAGTTGAGGCGCCACTCCATGGAAGTACATCTTCCGAAATGAACGACGGAATTTCGACCATATCCTTCTTGTTGGTGTTTTGTCCTCCATTAGCCAGCCGATAAGATGGATATCTGGGTGCGGATGAAAAACTACTAACTCCCCCAAAATCTCTTCGCTCTCATCTTTAATCTCTAGGTCACTGGAAAAATTTTCCCATATAATGCCATCTACTTTCTGTTCCAAATGTACACTGTCCTCTTTTCTCCGACCGTATCCTCTAACTCTGCCTGGTGCTACAACATCCCACGTAAACATCTCCAAACACGTTGGTCCACTGCAGAAACGAATCGGAGGTCGTTCTCCTATGTAATGACCTATCTCCACTCTAGGGGACGCCACTATAATAAAGCATAACCAGCGAGCTATTTTTTTGCGCAAGTATGGGAATTCCCATCCACTCCTTGCACCTGCCACATAAAAGTATTCCTCGTTAGTCGTAGTTTTCTTAAGTCACGGATAGATACCGATGGAATACGATAATATTTCTTGGAAGATAACGTCGATGCCTTCTCCTCCCGTATCCATGGATTTGAATTCCAACTATATGTCCCCCAAAAGGGAAAAGTTGATGTGGGAAGTATGTCATGATATGTGCAGGTCTCAATGTCTACTTGTATCGTAAACTCGTCCTTCGGTTTTAAACTCAACCCTTTCATCTCTAATCGCGATTCCATTGAAGTGATTACCCGCGGTAACACCTCCCGGGTATATCCTTCTAATTTCTCCAGACCGCCCTGTCTTGGCCCAGGTCATTCCTTCACTGCTCTCGCTACTGTTAGTGTTGCTCCTGGCTCCACGATTTTGCCTGCTTTGCAAACTTTGTAACCTTTCACAGGTGTTAGTAACTGGACCGAATGAATATCTGCTCCTATTCCTGCCAAATCCAGCCACGCCTGCTGATAGCTATCTCTCGCTGCAATTAGCCACTGACATGCTAGCTTTAGGCGTTGAATCTTAATAGCAACTGGGATAGATATTAGTCCTACTTCTCCGGCCGCATATGGTGTGAAGAGTAACGTGGGCGATATCTTATGTCTCCCTCCTTCACTCGTCGTACTATTACACCATAAAAATGCTTTCTGAATATTGACCAGCTTTCGCATCACCTCTGCTGGGGGTTCAAACATTCGCGCGGTGAATAGGATGGATGGTATTGCAATGACATTAAACAATTGGACACGTTCCATAAAAGCAGTTCCGCATTCTGTTGCCGTTGCCAACCTCCTCTGTACATTTCTTATCCGTAGTGCCCAGTTAACAGTTGGTAAAGTAGTCCACCCAAAGAAATAACCGAGATATCGGATTGTTTCTCCTTCCGGTAAAACCGGTATCTTGTTCCAATTTTCTGGTACAAACTTCGTATTTAGGAAGACGAATTTACTTTTAGCCGGCTGAACCTGTAAACCTGAAAGATCGCCGAAACGACGAACTACTTCCAGGGCGATAGGTACCTGTTCCGCATGTTGGACGAATATCGTGGAGTCGTCCACGAACGCAGAGAAACGATGCTGGATGACCATCCTGATGTAAAGGTCGAATCCCCGCAATCCTTTCCTCTTGAAGCAAGGCTAACGCCGGTGGCTCGACCGCTAAAATGAACAGAAGGGGAGCCAAGGGACACCCCTGTCGTATCCCTGATTTTACCTGGAGCGGATCCGAAAATTGATTATTGACCAAAACTTCCGCCGTAGTTCCAGCATGTATTCGATCCATTAAATCCACAAATTGATTCGAGAAACCAAAGACATGCAAAACTTGCAGTAAATATTTTCTATCAACAGTGTCATAAGCTTTACTGAAGTCCAAAAATAAAATTCCGGCACTCTTAGCCGCAGATTCGTTCTGTTTTAATCGGTATGTTTCAAAGGTTGCTTTCATCATAAATACTGCCTTATCCATACGGCGACCAGATACAAACCCCTGCTGAGTGTCTCCAATTAATTGTCCTTAGAAAGCCTGTAACCTCCTTGTCAATATTTTTGCGAACAGCTTGTAACCGGTTGTCAATAAAGAAATTGGGCGGTAATCAAGAGCATTATTTGAGTCTCCCTTCCTCCGTAATGGGATCACTACTGCCTTCAAAAAAGACCGAGGTGGTTTGCCTCCCTCCAGTAAAGTGTTAAAAAGCTTCGTCAGGGGCTCCACTAGCACGTCAGCAATATCTTTATAAAAATCATTTCCTAATCCGTCCTGACCAGCTGCCTTTCTTCAATCTAAGAGCATCTCCAGTCGGTGTGCTATTGCTATTCTATTCATAAAAAACGGTAATTTATCGCAAATAGCGCACTTCTGGTAGCCAGTCGTTGCGCTATTGCTATTCTAAGCCAAAAAATACGCTGACCTGTGCTATTCGGTGCCAGAATAGAACAGCAGATCTATTCACGTACTGTAGATTTCAATACAAAATCCAAGACACCAAAAATCGTCCCTTGTGACATTTCACACAAACATTTGAAGTACTAGTATGCTACCTGACGCTACCATGTCACCATTTGGGCTCCAATCTAGCGCATAGACCTCGTCCGCGTGGCCTGATAACGTTGTTTTGGCATTTTTTGGCTCGCTAAGCCCTACACCTTAACAGTCGAGTCTTTGTTTGCTGTCACGATCAGCCGTGCATCGCTGGACCAGCACACCTGGTATACTGCACCGACGTGACCATTGAGAGTAGCAACGAATTTACCTGTTTGTCCATTCCAGATCTTTCAAAGCCTTTGCAGCAGCCGCAGCAGCAAACTTTCTGTGCTTTTTTCCTGTCAGATGGCTTTTGTACACGCCCTCCGAGCTGAACTGCTTGTTGCAAAATTCGCAATAGTGCGCCGGTTTTTGATCCTTGTCTACCGTTCCATTCTCGCTACTCTGACACCAGCCAGCAACTTGGTGTAGCGCCCACTGTTTTTCAAAATTTGCAGATGTTTCATCAATCACGTCGTCTAATTCCACAAGAGGCTGCGTGCGCCGGTAAAAATGAGCTCAGCGCTTCATGAGTTATACGCGCTTGCCTAACACGCCCACACACACTCAGTATAGTAACAAAAAATTTGACACTCAGAGCTTTTTACTCACAATTTCAGCTCTGAAATGTTCAGAGATCGCGAATAAAACTCATTTAAATCTACATATTTTCCAAAACGCTCTTCACCTGAAAATTGAACGTTTGGATGCAGCACTTCCTCCAAGTTTGGCTCGTGAGAGACTACTGAGTTGGGATATTTACGATGAAACGCACGAATAGACTTTAGTTGCTCATAAAATGACGTGAATACTGCTCGTCCACGCATATTTTCGGTTTCTTCCGCATAAATTCTACTAAAAAGTGCCGCAATGATGTTTCAGTATACTAAGCAGCAATAGTTACATACGCACCCATCTTCGACATCGTAAAGTTCCTTTACGTGTTTGCTGTGCGCTGTAACTTGATCCAGTAACTCGCTTATTTTGTGTCCATGCAGTACCCGATTACGATGCTGTCAAAAATCCAGCTTAAGATACAACATAATGAGCTGAGCATTTCGCTGTCTAGTATAGCAGCCAGATGGACGTACATTACGCGTGTTTTCACCAAGTGTAGCCACAATGGCGCGCTCTAACGTCTCAATCATTTCTTGCTCAGCGCGTAACTGCTCCAGCACTGTAGACGACATTTTCGGGGGGATAATGCAGGGTTCGGAATTAAACAATATAATACGGTGCTATTGCTTGGATAAGGCCGCTAGCGGCTGGTACGTAATCGTTAACGCTGTCTCTGTCGACAATTTCTACCAAGACATACAGCCACAAACAGATTGACAACTTGTTCACCACCAACAGCATTAACATACACCAACACACCAACTCTTTTATCGTGGCTTCCAGCGACGTCGTGACCTCCGTCTCGTCAATGAAAAGCGAGTACGGTACTTGCCATTCTGTACCAGTTCGCTGGCTTCGAACGTTTCCGTCTTCTTCGACGGCTGCGTTGATATTTTTTAGAATAGAATAGCACACATGACTGGGAACCAAACTCTATTGCATTATTGCTAATCTAAATTGACCAATCATGACTCGGATATATTTCCAAAATAGAATAGAATAGATCACACGACTGGAGATGCTCTAAACATTTTATTGCCCAACGTACATCTTCCTCCTGTATTTCTGCGAGGAGGGCGGAATTTTGAGCTTTTGTAACCTTTAGAGATCAGGTACCGTCATAAGGTATGTCATCTCTGTCTCGTAAATTTGCACTTGGTTCGGTTCGGTGGCTACATCCCATAATAGAGCGCCAGGTGGCCGCGAATTTATCCGATATGGATAAGGAATCTGGGAATGGAGGGCCCGAAATCGCGTCGATTTTGGAGACCGTTTGGTCACGTTCCCAAACTGAGGCCCGTTTGAACAACCATCGTACGTCTGAAGAAGATCTGTGTAACCGTAAACCCCGTCGATACGATCGTTCTTTATGCAATACCCCAGATAGAGCTGAAACTAAATGTTGCCTGGATTTCGCATTGTCTCGAACAGTTCTTTGAAGATGATGCAGGAGTCGTTTCCTACGTCTAGCCACTTTCTTCCGGACTTGAAAAATTATATCACGATACACATCCACTCTCGTATCCCAACTGGGTTCGTCTTTGTTTAGACTGTTGTATCTCGTGATGCGATCTAGTAACAGTGAATGTATTTGATCGTGATTCGATCCATATAAAGGATAGGGCATGCGCCTATGCGCCAATTGATTCTGTGACGCACTCGGATCTTTTAAACACAAATGCAGCTGATTATGGTCTGAATAAACTGGTGGTGCTTCAACCTCCACCCGCACCACCCAGTTTTTCCAATTGTCCGAGACATAAAAGCGATCGATCCGACTGGCTTGGTTACCCCGCCAATATGTATAATGATCCGATGGGTCAATGGAAAAATCGTCTATGCCAGGCATCATTAGAATCCTAGCATCACATAATTTCCATTCTTTCAAAAGTCTCACAAAGCCTTACTCTCTGGACGCATTGTACGCATACCTCCAACTCGATCTAGAGCCGGTGAATCTACGCAATTAAAGTCTCACCCCAGAAAGCAATTTTTAGGTTTTCGTTCAAAAATTGTCCGTAAAGCTCCATAGAATAGTTCTCGACTTTTAAAATCACTGGACGGACCGTAAACATTAATCAATAGAGAATCATTCCACTTTACCACTAGAAATCTATTTAACCACGGCGTTTGTTTCCAAGGAACAACTTGATCTGCCACAACCGGGCTCACCAAAATCGCGACGCCTCCTTGTTTAGTGGTATGCACGCTCCAGTAGGAAGGCATCTTTTTATGTCCCTGGTTTCCCCAGAGTGACGCCCATTTTCGTGATACTTCATCCCGTTCTGCTAATGACACAATGTGTGTTTCTTGAAGCAGGATGATGTGTGCGACATAATTTTAATTACCCCATCTCCACGCATTAAACCAAGCATCTATGTCATTTTTTAGCAAATCCCCGGACATTTTGGCTCAGAAATATGCTTTTCAACTTGTGTGGCTTGGATGGTTCAGAGCCCGATAACGGCGTATATTCTAGATCTCTCATAAGTCGATGTGTCGTGAAAATATCTAATGTTTTCATGTTATAATACGTCGAAGGTGATGTTTGCCCTACTGCAGTGCCCTTAGTACCGACTCTGACCGTCCTGGTCTGGTTCGATTGCTTTTACTTCACTGTTCCCCACTAATTAAATGATACTGTCTGAGTGCATGAATGTAAAAATATCCTTCCAAGCTCCTGTCACTCCATTCGTTATCGCATCCATCTGTGCTGCATAATCTTTGTTCGCATCCACTAGGTGAAGATGTCGCTGTAAGAGACATAAAATTGTATCAGCTGACTGATAGTTTTCTCCTATCAAGGCGGCAATCTGTTCCGCGAATAGATGAGCACTGAGGAGCATATTCGCTAGAAGTGGCACTTGTCGTGAGGCCAATAACTTTAACACTGCATTACCCCCGAATTGAAATTTCCGGAGCCTCGCCCATTCCTGCGAACTGTTCATTATCGCAAATTTTTGTGCGGAACTTTTTATCACGTTGAATCGTTGTTCCCATTCTGAAAACCAATCTCCTGAGATATCTAACAGGCCCTCTCTTGTTCCGGCATCCACTACAGCAAGCCAACATTGTTCCCTCCAAGTTTTGGTAAGTTCAACTAGCACACTGCCATGAACACTATCCAAGATATAATAAGATCCTGGAACCGCTTTAAGTAAGTGAAGTAATCAATTGACTTCCAAATGTGCCGCTTTAATCCAAAGCGTCTTTGTTAAACTGAGTGAAGGGAATGGAATCCCTGTTTGTTCCTCCCAATATAGCAATAATTGATTCCAATCCGTCTTAAAGTCATCTATAGTAATAGTCATGATATTTGGTTCTGAATCACATTTCATCATTTCATCAAATAATTCCTTTTGTACCGGTACAATCTCCATTGATTCAGCCTATTCCCCGTCGTTATCTCTACGACAAATACGTTTCGACATTGGGCTGTCACTTGTACCGGATTGGTTTGTATCCTGCGAACTGTCTGGATGATCAGATTCCTTATACTCTGAATCTGATGCTGCGCTGTCTGATATCCGTAATTGTTCTTGTTTGGAGTGATGATCCCACCACACGCGCTCATCCCATTGTTGAAGTATTGGTTTTGAGATTTGATACTCCTGTAGAAATCTCGTACAGGTATCCTGGTCGGATAAGTCAGCCGGAAGCAAACGCTCTTGTTCCGGTAATGATAACTTCGAGACTGTATCCGATAAAAAGTGCAATAATTCGCACATTCTGGGGTCTTTCGACATTATTATCTGGGTATTCTCACACTTCAAACCATGGTGTATAGTCGGTCCATTTAACCTGTGTAGAAGATCCTCATAATTGCCATCCCAATCATCGGGATCCCAGGGGGATTGATTTCCATAACTGATTATCGATCCATCCGCACTTAGTGCTAATTCCTGGGAGAAAGCTGTCGATTGCGATCCAACATTGTTATCTCGGTTCAGATGTTGTTCCTGTTGGGAAGGGTCTTCTTGCAATCTATCGCCATCCGCACGATATTGTTCAATGATGCTGTCGCATGGTCGGTCATCATCGTAATCTTCGTCTTCACTATCATCATCCATAGGTATATCCGCTGAGATTCTACATCTTGTCCCACTCCGTATGGCTGACTAATGTTGTCCACTGTAGACTAAAATCAATGGCCGTTGTCCCTCCTGATGCTCTATCATCTCTGCCTTTAGGAAAGCTCGCATCTTTTCGTAGAAAATACCCACCGTCATCGGGTATTCTCCACTCATTTGGAATGTTTTCCCCCGTACAGTCCGAGTTTCTGGCGTCAGATGTAACAATCAAGGTAATTTCATCCCTGGCGGGTGACTTAGGACATAAATCTCCCGTTGAAGCAACGTACTCAGTGATTTCAAGGTGTCCGTGCTACCCCATTTGGTCCTTGGAATATTTTTGTCAATCCTAGAGCTGCTTTCAGCAAAACTCTAAGAGATATTCCTGGAAAAGTCTCCTAGATTCTTTAGGCGTGATTCTATGATTCGCTCGTCCCAGTTCTATCAGCGTTGGTTTCCTCGTTCCGGGAGGAAATTTCAAATCAAAATCTAGCAGAGCTCTGATGATACACTTCTCTTTCAATTTCTTCGACGTCAATTCCAATAAATCAACATTGTCACGAAGTTTCTGTGAGCATGCCAAAGCCTGGCAAACAGCGTAGACCTGACAATTACCTGTCGCTGGAGTTGGTGTCGATATTTAGGTATAGAGGTCAGGTCTAATTGCGTTGCATCTTCCACATCCAGCGGTTTCACTGGTTGTATCAACTCTTCCTCTGTTTCCACTTGTTTGATAACCTCATTTAGGAAAGTTTTGACCTTCCCTTCTTGCATCAGTAATGTGGCCGCTTTTTTTTGAAGAATGATAGCTTTTTGCTCTCGCTCATGCTGCCGAGCCTGACGGTCTTTTTTTTCTTCCTTACTAGTTCCTTCGTGTCTGCTGCTACCTCTGACACCTGCTTCTCCTGTTGGCCTATTATTGTTCGGGCCCCATCCTGTGTTGTATTCTCGATGTCTCTTTTGAGACTAAATTCTACTTTCGTTTCTTCCTTCTTGTCCTCTGTCGCCTTGTCCTCTGGCTGACAGGCGCCACTTCTCCCTTTGTACCGCTTAACCGTTACCCAATCCGACATTGCTGGCTGACTCCGTGAACGTGACTGAGTATCAGCCTTGGGTGCCTCATGATCTTGCTTATCTCCCCTTCCAGCCTGTTTGCAGGGCGTTACACATGTCACTGTCTTCTGTCTTTCGTCCTCGGTTACTGTAGCACCTTTCTCCTCTAAGTCTTCTTCTGATGTTTGTGTCCGCTGTTGATTGTCCCTTACTGCATCTACCTGTGCTCGAAGTTCATCCATACTGCTGAAAGTTGTGTCTTGAGACGCATATTGTTTCAAATCCTGGAATTTCACTTCAATACAATTCGACTTCAATAGTTCAGCGAGCAGTTTGACACACTTCCTCATTGGATGTCCTATGTCCCCGCATCTTAAACACTGCTTACGTCCACGCATGGATGGGTGTTCAATAACAAGCATTGTGTGGCCCCAATATATGCGTCGAACATCCAACAGTGCTGTTGGGCATGAATTAGACTCCACAATCAACTCCCATAACGTTGACGTATCAGAGAAAGGTCCACCCTTATCTAAATCGTCAAGTTGAAAATCTACTCCAAGTAACTTTTTAAGAAATCCAGACAGCTTGAGTAGGTCGACTGACCGCGTAATATTCTTCAGCACGCAAGAGATGTAATGGGGTGCCATTACATAAGTGATATTAAGTAGAAATATCACAGTTCAATTTCAGCCTTAATGTCTGAAATGCGAATATGGGATTATAAGTTGTTATAATCCATCCTGAGAACAGATTTTGATATTATTATCGAATCTAACAAGTAATC
>MIQA02024426.1:0-15484 GCA_001887855.2 Sclerospora graminicola
TTAAGCCGGTATGTTCGCCCTCATTCCTGCAACATAAAGACGATGGAGGTATTCCAGAGGGGTCTCATCTGCCCGCTTCTTGGTGTGAAAGTACTGGCGCGCCACCGACATTCCTGATCCACGATACTGCCCTCCAAAAGCCTTAACCAGCTTCCTCCAATCGTCTCGGACTTCCCGGCTGAGCTGCCGGATCCAGGTTTTAGCCGGACCATTCATCAAGTCTCCGAAAATCAGACACTTCTCATAGTCCGGCGTACGGTCTCTGAGGAATGCTGACTTCGTCTTGCTCAGCCATCCTCGAGCTTGGTCATCATCCATGTCCCGTCCAGTAAAATCCTTCAACTAGGACGTGGCTGACACTCGAACCCTGGTAATCGCCTCTGAGTCCGGATCGAACGCTTGGGCTGAGGCAATATTGGCTCAGCGAGCCATCCCCAGATACAGGTCATACAGATCATAGTGGCACCTGGCTGACGACCGATTCTATATCCACGTCGCTGAGAGATAGCTTCCTATTCGTTGGCCGTCCAGGTGGGCGACTTGGCCGGTGCCTTGGCGGGACGGCACAGGGCTCACTATGCTTGGACTGCGCTGATTCCATGTCTTCATCGATCGGCTCCCTCGCATAATATTGGGCTGGTTCGGGCGCCCGGCTCCCACGATGAGCCGGCTGGTCCGGTGATCCCGGGCTGCCGCGGCTGGCACTAGTCCGACGTTGTTCCTCCAAGTATCGTTCCATCATCGCCGAAACATGCTCTGAAGGTGACCCGGCACTTGAGGGGTGACTTGGGGTGCACCTTGGCTGCCGGCTCTGAATTCCTTCTGAATCGTCACATTCACGTCTTCGTCTTTTGGCTCTGGATCCGCCGTCGCCGTCCGGGTGTGGACGCTGTTCTGACTGGCTTTCGTTTGCTCAGGCGTATCTGGATCTTTGTATCCTCCAAACCTCATGGCCGTTGCCACACGCGCTGCTCTCCTTGGGCCAAGCGTCATGCGGGTTATGCCTACAGATGAGTCAGTTGAATCTGCTTCTGAAGGGGCAGACTCGTACTGTGAAGAACCCGAGTGTAATCCGGACGATATGCCTGTAGCCGGCGGTAAAGGCGAAGTCGCTCCAGCTGTTGCTGTCATCTTCTGCGACGGAGAGCAGCCCACTAACGGTACCAAGCGGTCGTGAAGTGCGCTGGATGACTCCTTCATCCTGTCCGCCTTCAGGTCGAACAACTGGTTCGGGTCGAAAGCGCTGGTGTTGATGCCGGCTTGCTTGAGCCGATCGAACAGTCCTCTAATGAGGGACACGTGGCTGTCTGAGAGCGATGGGGGCGAGACGGGACCTTTTTATCCACCAAGGATTTTTGGTCGAGTTATCTTCAGGACACCATCCGTCCGTAAGAACTGACCCAACTCGCGAAGGTGGTGGGCACGCTCCAGGTCGGTGTCCATGGCCTTCTGTGATAGGCCATCAAGATTTTCTTTTTCTTCTTCACAACGTGGCCTATCCTTGCCAGTTGGATAATCCGGCTCTTGCCAATCCTGCTTTTTTAGGGGTAGGTTACCTGGATAGTTACTTGATCCTGATCCAGCCAGCTTCCCACTCTGGTCGTATCCAGCCTTCGATTCTTCTTTCTTAATTTTTCCTTCTTTGATGTTCAACATATGCATTTGTTTCTTCGGGTCGTGGTCGAAACCATGATCCGTTTTCGGACTACGGTGACTTGCACCATAATCCGAGCCGGCTCCATCTGGGGAATAGTGGCCGGCACTATAGTGACTAGTACCGTTATCTGGTCCAGCTCCAGTAGAAGCCTCCAGGGGAGTAACTTCTTCTTTAATGTCGACCTCGTACTCCCCCATTCCGAGTCGACCATTACATCCTTCCATCTTCAGCAGCAATGGGGGCGATATGCCTTCCCCCAATGCACCCGACACAACGTCTTCAACAAATTTGACAGGTTTAGGTCTTTCGCCCACTAGGGACACGCGGTGATATCCAGGGTCACCAAGATCCGGGCACGCGCACCATTGTGGTGTACCATTGTGGTGCTCTCAGAAATTCCTTCTGAGATGCGAACACCCACGGGGGGCCCAGATGACTGACTGCCGGAGGGGGTACTCCGTCCATCCAGGTCTTGATCCGATCCGTCATCCAGCCGGCTGGATCGGTCACTCCCATCACCTTGGTCGTAACGAATTGGAGGTAGGACACATAACTATCCAGCCGGGCTATTTGGGGTAGGTTACACAAAAGGTTGTATTGGATATAGGGATAAAAATCAGTAGGATGATCCATGTTCGTAAAGATCACCTTGTGTACCCGTCAGGACTGGCGGTTGCGCTCTCTTGATGGACCCCAGGGCGAAAAGTTAAAAGTCCGTCGAATAGGGAAACGAGGGTTAGGAACTAGACGGCTGGACCGAGAAGAATCGATCAGCCAGCTAAACCAAAGATAACAAAGGGGTAAATCCAGTCTTGTGTTTTATAGGGAATCCAAATAACACTCCACAATCTTCCACAATAGATCGAAACGTTACCACACTTTCCAATAGAGATAAACCGTATTCAAAACACGGGCGACTTGAGTTGAGTATACGCAGCGCGGAGACTCCCGGTCAGGGGACTTCCGGCGGGCTCCTTTAACCTCCCCCGGAAAAACCAATAGCAGCAAGAGGGGACCTTGTTATCCCTCTGCTGTGAACCAATGGAAGCGACTTGCGTCTTAGAAAGCGAAACGTATCAGTCAGCTCCACCTGGATGCCTTTTGTGTACCGTACACCAACCATCGAGCTCCACCTGGATACTCTTTTCTGTACCGTACACCAACCATCCAGCTCCACCTGGATACTCCTTTGTGTACCGTACACCAAATATCCAGCTACCATCCGGATGCCATCCAGCTCTACCTGGATACTCCTTCATGTACCGTACACCAAATATCCGGCTCGACCAGGATAGCCATCCATCTAGGCATACCTGGCCACTGACGTCGACTCTACTTTAGCGACCAAGCATCCACCTCCGGTGTCCCATCCGTCTTCTACAAGGGCCTAGCCTTCTTCAAGATCCTTCGCAAACATATCCTTTAGACGATCCGCCCCTTGGTCATCCACCATCGACGGCCATCCAGCCCACCTGCTCTGGACGGCTTGCACCTGGCTATCCCGATTGCGAGTCTCTCGATCACGCCCATCTGGCTCGATTCCATTCCTTGCACCGTCCTGCCGCTTGTGGATACACCCGGCAGCTGCCATCCAGCATCCACGCCCTTGGCGGCATTTTCTGCCAATTAGAATGCATCCTCGACCAGGTGTATCTCATACCTGGCCGTTAATTAATTCCCAAGTCACTTCACCACATTAACAAGGTCCCCTCTTGTTGTAATTGCTTTGTCAGGGGGAGGTTAAAAGGAACCCACCGGAAGTCCCCTGACCGGGAGTCATCTGAGAAGCTCTATACTCACTAAAGTCTCCCGTGTTTGGAACACGGTTAATTTGTATTGGAATAAAAGGTGAAGTTTTGGCTTAATATGGAAGATCGTGAAGTATTGCTTGGATGTCCCGACTCGTAAGATTGGAGCAGCTCGCCGATTAAGTAATCTCGGTCCAGAATTTGCGGTATGCTAGAAACAAGTAAAACGCCAGGCTACTCTCCGGTAAAGATTCCCGCCCAGACGCAACCCTAGTCCTAACTTTCGTCCCCCTGTATTTACTAGCTTTTAACGTTTTGCCCTAGAGTCCACCAGGAGAGCGTAACCGCCCGTGCTGACTGGTACACAAGGTGAGCTTAAACAAGATAAATCAGCCCAGTCGTCACAGTCAAGGTGATGAAAGTGACCTGAACAGCCAGCTTGATGCTGGTTCGGACCAAGACCTGGATGGACCGAGTACCCCCTCTGGCAGTCGGTCATCTGGTCCCCTCGTGGATGCTCGCACCTCAGAAAGAATTTTCGACAGCGACTACACCACAGTACTGTTTCCATCAGTTGCCTCCAATCGTCTCGAATTTCTTGGCTAAGGTGCTGGATCCAGTTTTTGCTGGTACTTCATTAGGTCTCCGAATATCAGGCACTTCTCATAGTTCGGCGTCCAGTCTCTCAAAAATGCTGACTTATCGTCAATGTCTCGGCCAGTAAATTCTTTCAGCTCGGACGTTGCCGACATCCTGATCCTGGTTATCGTCCCTGAGTCCGGGTCGAAAGCCTGGGCTGATGCCATATTGGCCCGGCAAGACATATCCCAAATCCAGGTCATCCGGATGCCACTAAGAGATGGTCTTCTATTAGGGGGTCGTCCAGGTCGGCGACCTGCACGGCGGCCGGGCTGGTCAGGTTGTGACACACTCCCTTTTGACTGAGCAGATTTTATATCTTCATCCACCGACTCGGGAGTCCATTCTTCCCGAGAGGCGGGCTAGCCGTGTGACCCTGTATCGGGGCGGCCAGCATTGGCTGACACTCCATCACTATATTTTTAATAAATATTATTTTTTTATCTATTATTTATTATTTTAATGGTATTATAATTTTATTATTTTATTTATTTTTTTTATTAATTAAATAAATATTCAACTTTTTTTTATAGATCAAAGTTTTATTTTTCCAAATAATATAAAAAAATTTAATAAAATGAAATACCTTTTACAAAAACATTCCTATTGGAAGTTTAATACAATATATTAGTTTTATATCCCCAATCAAAAGGGAAATTATAGCTGAGAATATATTCTGAATGTGGTCCGGCACCTGGAGGCTAGGTTGGGGCGATTCCTTAATCCTCGAATTCTCATTGAGTCTGCACCATCAACCTTCGTCCGTATGGTGGCCGGCCTCCTTCCGATCAGGGGTACCTGGACTCTTGATGCCTCCAAACTTGGTTGCAATTGCCACGTTCGCTGCTCCCTTAGAGCCAAGCGTCATACGGAGAATATTGACGGATGAATCAGTCGAAAACCCACCTCCGAAGGGGCTGACTCATATAGTGAAGAGCCAGAATGCCCTCCGATTGTCCTTCCTGGGGTGGTCGGTGAAGGTTGGCTGGCTTCAGTGGTTGCAATAATATTCTATGCTTCAGCGCGACCCACTAAAGGTACCAGGCGGTCGTGTAGTGCGCTGGACGCTTCCTTCAGCTTGTCCTCTTCCGGGTCGAATAACTGGTTCGGGTCGAATCCACCGGTATTAATGCTGGCTTGTTTAAGCTGGCCGAACAGTCCTCTAATAAGGGTCAAGTGACCACTCGAAGTAAATGGGGAAGGGACTTGGTCGGGTAATCTTCAGGGTTCCGTCCGTCCGCAAAACTGTCCCAACTCTCAAGATATTACACCCGCTCTAGATCGGCTTCCGTGATCTTATGTGGTTGAGCACTTTTTCTTTTTCTTCCTCGTAATGTGGCCGATCATGAGTTGCCCCAACCTGGACTCCCTTTTGGGGTAGGTGACCTGGACCCAGGTCAGCCAGCTTTCTAGGGGGGTAGGTGACCTGGATCCAGGTTGGCCAGCTTTTCATTCTGGTCGTATCCAACCTTTGGTTCTTCTTCCTGCTTTATTTTTTCTTGTTTAATATCTATAACAGACACTTGTTTCTTCGGATCATGATCAAAAACATGATCCTTCCTGGACTATAGTGACCTGCACTAGAGTCCGAGCCGGCTCCAGCTGGAACATAGTGACCAGTACTATAGTCCAGGTCATCTCCAGTTGGAGCTTCCAGGGGAGTAAGTTCTTCTTTAATGTCGATCTCATACTCCCCAATCCGAGTCGACCATCGCCGTCAGCAGCATTCCCCCAATGCACCTGACACAACATCTTCAACAAATTTAACAGGGACTGGTTTTCATCCACTAAGGACTCGCAGTGATATCCAGCGACACCAAGAGATCCGACCTTGCGTACCACTGTGGTGTACAGTAGTCGCACTCGGAAATTCTTTCCGAGGTTCGAGCACCCACGGGGGGGGCAGATGACTTACTGTCGGAGGGGGGGGGTACTCCGTCCATCCAGTTCTTGGGCCAGGTCAACATTGATCTATCTGGACCGGTCAGGGCGAAAGGTTAAGAAGCCGGTTAAGGCAGGAGGACGAGGGTTAGGACTAGGGTTGCTCCTGGGCGGAAATCTTCACCGGGGAGCGGACTGGCGTTATACTTGATTTCAGTATACCACAAATGCTGGACCGAGATTACTCATCGATCAGTCAACCAAAGATAATAAAGGGGTTACTTCAATCTTATATGTAGACGTGAACTCCAAACAATCATCAGCAATCTGCCATAGTAAGCCAAAACTTTGCCTTCCCTTCCAATACAATAATACCGTGTTCCAAACACGGGCGACTTGAGTGAGTATATATTTTCCAAATGACCCCTGGTCAGGGGACTTCCGGTGGGTCTCTTGTGACCTTCCCGGGCAAACCAATGACACTTAGAGGGGACCTTGTTAACCCTCTGCTGTGGACCAATAGCGACTGTGTCTTAGAAAGAGTAACGTATACTGATTTTATACCTAAATCCAATATGAACCTATGGCGTACCTCATACAAAATATAGCGGTCGACCTGGCTGGTTGCTTGTGTACGTCACACCAAATTCGGTAGCTTGCTAATGGTCTTTAATATCTTCCTCTTGGCCACCCGATTGGTTAATGATGCCTCTCCCGGCTACCACAGGGTCTAACATCCCTGGAGCCTCACATACGTCCCTTGACTGTCTGCATCCACCATCGGCCACCTTATAGAACAGCAGGTCAATCCAGGACAAAATGGCTGACCTGACCCATTCCGCTGCCACACGCCCTGTTAGTCCGTATATGTCCTTGCATTCATTCTACATCCATGGACCGGTTTGGGACCACTGAGTTCCTCCGTATGCCATTTGTAGCCATCGTCCTGACTTAGTGGCTGACTCCGGGCAGCTAATTTGATTCTCCATTTTAACCAATCCGGTTGATAGGCTTATTCTTCATCTGTCAGTTAATCAATACTGGAGCCACCTCACCACAGCATGATAGTTGAAAAATCTGTCTTCAAACGTATTGTAACAGGCTAGCTGTTACTGGCTTACACTGTAAGAATTGCAGTGAGGAAGCGTGCAATTGAGTAGGACCAAATGTAAATTTGGTCCTCCTTAGTTTACCTAAGATAAACTTTAGAGTAGACTAATTAATTTATTAATTAATCACTTAAGTCTATATATATATATTGAATATATATAAACCTAAGGCCACGTGTCTACAAGAAGGTAAGTTTAAGAGTGAATATATTATGAGTGGTTTAGAGTTAATAACTATAATTAATCTAAACTAATCATACAAACTGTAGTATAAAGCTGGTCTGAATGATATCTTTATCATTAGATTACTTGTTAGATTCGATAATTATATCAGAATCTGTTCTCAAGGTAGATTATAACAACTTATAATCCAATATTCGCATTTCAGACATTAAGTCTGAAATTGAACTGTGATATTTCAAATTAAATATCACTTATGTAATGGCACCCCATTACATCACCCCCCACTCAAGGTGGTTGGCCAATAATATAGAGTAATATTGGCCAATCGAACGGTGGTACTTGTTGGTCATAACGATAACCCATTAAAGACCATAAAAATCAAATGGTCGGGAAACGCGGCGGCGCTCTTAAGGGCGCTACCGATACTGCTAAAGCAGCCCCCACCTCTGCATCACGTGCAGAGGTGTCAACATCGCATACCGACGCTACTAATGTAGCGTCGAAGAGTAAGCCGAGAGACCCATTGTCTCTCGTAGTAGACGCTTTAGAAGCAGTTTCTAAAAGAGGGCGGGAAGATGTCGCTAATGCAATATCTTCCACACCTCCACCTGCCGTAGGGCGGGTGGCTAAGAAGAAGCCCAATGATATCTTCGGTAAGTCATCTGACTCCGAAGAGGGCGAGGACGTCGCCGTCCTTGACAACGAATCTAGCAAGCTTAAGCCCGCTAGAATTGCTTCGCCGTTAAGAGCATCGCCACCGGTAAATCTTAATCAAGGTTTTAACCTATAAACCTCCCGTTAGACCAGATTTAACAGCCACCGGCAAGTCTTATTACTGGTCGTTACCGCACGAGGTCTTAAATTTAGTGCTATAGGGCTTATTTTTAAAACCGTGGTTTTAATCAACTAAGCGGGTTCATTGGTCAACAATACCGTACTTCGAAGTACGGTGGTGAGGTTGTCAACTCGGACGCGATGCAGATGTACCGTGGGCTGGACGTGGTGACAGCAAAATTACAGAGCACGAGAATGTATGAGGAAGAAACGCATATCTTTTTTTCGATAAATTTCTAAGCCAAATATCACGAGAGCTGTTCATCTCAGCTCCCACTTTGTTGCAAATAGTGTTCAAGACGGACTTTACGAAGAACATCATACTGGCCATCGGCGTCGACAGCGGTACGCACATGGCGTGGTTCCACTGTTCCGTCCGGGAAACGGTGTGCGTAGAAGCAGCTGGTGCCAAATGGACACGTTCCTCTGCGAGCATTTCAAAAGCGCAAACAAATTTATTACCAAAAATCGGAGGCAAAAAACGCCCTTTATAGTACCTTCCTTCGTCAAATTGACGGCATGGAATCGCCGCGAGATTTATCTGCCACGGAAAGAAAGTCAAGTAATGGAACAATACATGAACAGAATGTACATACTCGATATACGTCAATGAGTGCTTTCTTGCGCTCTGGGTTGGTAATCATTCGACTGGACGGGATTATGAAACTGGTTTCCAGACGACAAATTGGACACTGGCGCACTGTTTGTTTTGGTTGATCAGCATTACCTCTCCAATTTCGCAAACACGTGAGACAAAAAGAGTGATTACATCCAGACAACAATCCAAATCGCTCGCCCTTGCCAATCACATTCTCATAGCAAATGCCACATTCCAGATCTATGTTCTTCACCCATCGCGCAGATTTCCTCTTCGCTTTCAGCATTCTCGGGCAGAGAATGCGCGTAGAAGCACGTATTACCATATCGACACAATCCCTGCAAGAAGAATGTGCAGATTTTGCTGTCAGCAGGAATAAAGATCGTCAGTAAAATTTTATTAGCAAAATGTGATTTCATGACAGCGGCTCTACACTTACGGTGGTGCGGGGCACTCCTCGTCAAATGAAAGCGACCTGTCCGGCACATTCATTTTGGTAATTTCCGCGTATGACTTTTTTGGCATGGGCAGCACAGCCTCAGCTGCCGCATCTTCAAACTCTCCAGGAGCCCCATAGTAATATAGTTCTGTATCCAGTCTCAGACGCTTTTGAACACGATTATTTGAGTTTTTTTAATTACTGGTGTAAGCTAAAAATGATTGGCAGATATTTTAAATAAAACTGACGTTAAACCTTGCCGGTGGAACAAATTCGTTCACACAGGTTTAACGATCAGCCACGGGGTCTTAACTCGTCAATTAAAACCTGACGTTAAGACTTACCGGTGGCGATGCTCTAAGTGATGTCGAAGTGGAGTCTGACGCAGTCGATTACGACAGCGACAACTCCATCATTCGGTGGCATGAGGAGCGTAGAGCTCCCCTGGTCCTCGTCATTTCCCTGGTCGTAGCGACATTGACGACTTTGAGGTGGCAGGTGGTGCTCCACCTGCCAAGAAACAACGCGCAGATGCGGCTTACGCTGCTTCTGATTCACCATGTTGTACGGAACGCAATGTTCCGTACAAAGTGGGGTTTTGGACCCCAGCATGGACACTTGAACCCGAATGTGGTGGGAACACCAAGCGCGATTGTCAATACCCGTTGTTTACATCAACGCGCTTGATGACTGCGAAGGTCTTCGCAATCATCACTTTGATCGTAGTACCGACGATAGACGTCGGTACTTTATCGACCTTTTCTATCAGGCTCGTTATTATAGGAACCGGAAAGGGTCGCGCAAGAATAGGGACGATAAAGACGCCCTTACTTAAAGTTGGAATGTCTTTGTTGAAAATTACAGCAAAGGTCCCGACGAATACGTGAATAAAATGCACGTAAACCGCGAGCACTTCTTAAAGCACTCACGCTCAGGTAAAATGGAGTTTATCCATTTTATCTGCATTAAAGAATGACTCTCTTGCGGAGTTCTTTCTCACATAACTTGCCCTTGTTGTCCCAAGGGAGCCACTCCTCTTACCGAAAAGGAGCTACGAGGGTACCGAGGTTACTCGGTACCCGCTAGTGCTAAGAGCCTCATTGATGCTCTTAATGCAACGGCACCTAGTGCCGATGCTTTGCAGCCATCAACACTAGGTGTTGATGCTTCTTTTGAGTTTGAGGAGAAGTTTCCTTCTCAAACTCCTGCAGGAGGTCAGGGGCATCCGCCCTTAGCACCTCAATCGGTTCCCAAGAGTCAAACGCTTGGGAATATCCCAACCAGCGTACCAGGTACTCGGTACGCTGCCCCTTCTTATAGGGAACCGAGCGCTTCGATAGCAAGTGCTCGAGAATATAACGCTTATTCCCCTGATTATCAATCAGGGGCGGCGGGGGTTGGAAATTCCCTCGACGTTGCTGTTGCGGAGCATGGTTCACAGCTCCGCAAGCTCGAGAGGCACTGTAACGGCCTGAGCACCGATATGGCGCACTCGATGAGGACGTATCGTTATCATCGCGACGAGATTCGCGACATTTTGAGCGCTCATCTCGCAATGCAGCAGAAGAATGATCTTCTGCTGGTCGAGATTGATCGACTAAAGTCGGAGATGGAAACTCTCCAGACTTCTCACAATCGGTTGGAGACCGATTACAAGTCTCTCTTGGGAGACTTGAAGAAGCACGGCATTCGCCGTGGCGATGCGTCTCGTCCGAAGACGTAGACGATCGGTACGGCTTGAGCCTCCCAACGTAAAACGTTGGGTGGAGGCGCATGGCCGCGGGAATGTCTAAAGTATAGGCATTCCCCTTAACGCTTTGGACCTTGAAAGGTCCAATGAACTTAGGGAGCAACTTCCGTGTAGGGAAGTTGCTAATTGCATGTGTAGGCAAATTAGTTGTAGATAACATAACTAATTCACCTTTTTGAAAAGGGTTTGTGTTCTTCCTTCCATTCTTATCTGCATTCTGCTTCTGCTTGTCAAAAGCGGAAGCAAGCGCGTCTTTTACATAGCGTATTACAGCTTGGCGCTGTAATACGAATTCATCTACTGCTTTATTAGCAGTAGATGGGTTGTTTTCGTTGTCTGCAGCCATTGCTGCAGACACATATTCCGCATAAGCAGCTTCAGTTTCTTCTGTGTTAACAGTAGAAGACTCATCAGTTTCTTCGCAAGTTGCAACTGCAACTTGCGCATCGACTCGCTCAAAATTTGAGCGGGTCCCTCCCCCACTTAAATTTGGCGTACCGCCAAGTAAATCCGGGGTTCGTGGATGCCTTAAGGCATTCACGTAGAACGGTGTATGCTTAGTAGAAGCATGCACCGAGTTATTTATTGCAAACTCAGTGAGTGGCAAATAGTCACTCCATTGCTCGAAGGCATGCGCGTATGAACGCAGCATGTCTCCGAGAACGCGGTTAACGCGTTCAGTTTGCCCATCCGTTTCCGGATGGTCCGCAGTTGACATCTTCAACTGCGTGCCCAATAACGAGAACGTTTCTTGCCAGAAACGTCCTGTGAATCTCGGATCTCGATCCGAGATTATGTTTTCCGGCATTCCGTGTAAACGGAATACAGTGTCAACGAATATCCGCGCCGTTTGCGCAGCGGTGACATTCGCTGACACTGCAGCAAGATGAACCATCTTGCTGAAGCGGTCTACAAAGACCACAATTCCTGTTTTCCGACTGTGATCAGCCGGAAGACCAAAGATGAAGTCCATGGAAATGGACTTCCAACACTCTGTCGGAACCGGCAGAGATTGGAGGGGAGCCTGCGCAGAGTGCGCAGGCTTGACGCGCTGGCATATCTTGCAAGCGCGTACGTACTTACGTACCCATTTATACTGGTTATGCCAGTAGAAATCGCGTGCGAGAGAAGCATACGTCTTCTCTCGACCTTGATGCCCCGAAATCGGTGCATCATGGTACTCAAACAAAATTTGATGTTTGAGATCATCGTCGTTTGGAACGACGATGCGACTAACATCATCGTGGTCTGTGCTATAAAGCAACAGACCATCGTGCAATCGATAACGATGCACGCAAGCGCGAAGGAACTCTGAAAGTTCCTTGCGCTTCCGATTAGATTGATCACTTAGGTAATCAATCAGCAGACGAGTTTCCTCGTCTGTTTCGTACGCTTGACGTACCGGTTGTACGAGTGACGACGACAGAGCAGTGCAACGTATTGCGTTTGCACTGGTTGCCTCGATTACAGACGGTTTCGTCTCGTAATCGAGGCGTCGTGATAGCGCATCCGCTATCACGTTCAACTTTCCCGGTTTGTATTCAACCGTGAAGTTGTATTCGGCAAAGAATGACAGCCAACGTGCCATTCTTTGAGAGATGTGTGGTGAATTCACGGCCGTGCGTAACGACGCATGGTCCGTGTAAACCACAAACGGTCTATCTCCTAAGAGATAGATCCGAAACTTTGCCAGTGCATACTTCATGGCAAGGAGTTCCTTGTCATGCACTGGATAGTTGCGCTCGGCTGGGCGCAACTGACGCGATTGATAAAATATCACGCGATCACGATCATCGTGATCGTGCTGCATCAAGGCGCAGCCGATGGCGAAATCGCTCGCGTCGCAAACGACGTGAAACGGTCGCTCGTTATCGGCTATCGGCAAGACGGGAGCTTCAGTCAAGCTACGCTTGACTACATCAAATGCATCTTGGCACTGGGATACCCAGTGCCATTCGACATCTTTCTTAAGTAATTGAGAAAGAGGTCGAATTAAACCGTCATAATTGCACGAATATTTGTGCAAGTATGTCGCCAACCCAAGGAACTTTCGAAGTTCCTTAACGTTGTTTGGCGTAGGCCAGTCAACGATCACCTGATCTTTTCCGGATCAAGGCGCACCCCGTTCTTGCCTACAAGAGCAGCCAAGAACGGGTATCTCAGGTGCACCAAAGGTGCTCTTCTTTAAATTTGCATAGAGCTTATGCGTAAGCATAAGCTCTAATACCTGACGTAGATGTTCTTTAAGAACATCTACATCAGTATTACCATGTTCAGCCTTACTATGGATGAACACGTCGTCGAAGTAGCTCGGTGCGAATTCTCGCACCGGGCGCAATATGAATGTGGCAGGGGCATTTCGAAGACCCTGCGGCATTACAAGCCACTCCCGAAAGCATACCGCTTGGGGTGCTTACTGCCGTGAGAGGGATATCCTTCTCACGCATGAGGATTTCGTAGAAACACATCCCTCAAATCGAGAGCACTGAAAACGGTGCTCCCGCTAATGCCATCAATGATGACATCTTTCCGCGGTATCGGCGTCTACGCCGGTACCGTGGCTGCGTTCAGCTTGTTAAAAGCATGAACGATTCTCCACCCACCAGTGGATTTCTTCACACAAAAGGTGGGACTGGAGTGCGGTGAGGTAAACTCCCGCACATGTCCCGCCTTACGACGAGTTTCGAAGAACTCGTCGATCGCTTTGCCCTGGTCACGCGGCAATGGTCACTGCCGCGTTACACAGTACTTCGTGCCAGGCACGAGATCAATATCGTGCCTAGTTCCCTTATCCTTAGGGAGCTCACAAGGTTCTTCTTCTGGGAATACGTCAGAGTATTCCCAAAGTACCTCGTAGTACGGGGAAGTCGCCTTTAGCAACTCCCAGCTCTGCGTTTCAAAGCCCTGAACTTTGGTCGTTTTATTGGGAACGGGTTCGTTCCCAATGTCTTCTAATTGTAAAGTGGATATTCGTTCACGAATATCCACAACCTCATCAGATGCGACAATGACGCAGATCTGTTCGATCTGATCATTTCGCAAGTTCTTTACGAACTTCTTTCAGCTCAAGGCTGGAAGGGCCATCATCTCTGAACTTAAGTTCGGAGGGTTGTCAAATGTGAGAGACTCGGTAGCTAATCCAGTCTCTGTCTGCGTCAAGACGTTAATCGTCTCGACGGACACAGCTGCGAGATCAGACGCACTCGTCTGATCTGTTGCCTGATCTGTTGCACGGTGATTATCACTCGTGCACAAGGCATTCTCCCCATGGTGACCACTGTCTACCATGGTATGCATGCACTCACGACTGCCCTCAGTCGTGATTTCTTCATTTTCGACACGGAAGTCATTTACTTCCGTGATGGTTTCATTATTTTCATGGTGGGTGTTTCCCACGGTGTGTAAATTCTCTATACCACGACCGTCATCAGTCGTAGTAGTAACTTCAACACGGGGGTGTTTTTACCCGTGTTGCACACATTACTGACACGCAACGACTCATTCGTTGCGTGTGTAACTCCCTCTGGACTTTGATCAGCGGGTGTACCATCCGCTCATCTAGTCGGATCAGACCTGGTGGTGCCATCGCTACCCACCAGACTGTCTGACTCTGCGGTTGTATCATTAGATACAGCCGGATTACTCACAGGGTGATCAGATCCTGTGAGACCGCCGCAGTCGATCGACAGGTTAACCCAGTCGATCGTTAGTTGATGCTTGGACATCCAAGGGATGCCCAAGATAACATCGAACTTGTCGTCAAGATCGAGGACGATGTATTCGTCCTCGAACGACAGTTCGTCTAACTCGAAGCGTGTGCGAATCACACGCTTTGGTATAATCACGGTTGCACCTGTTGCTAACCGGACTGACAACATGCTTCGTGGAGATTCAATCTCCACGAAGTTCAACGACGTTAGAACCTCAGTTCTAATGAAATTGTTTGACGCTCCTGTGTCAAACAGAGCACGCATGGGGACATCGTTTCCATGCGGCTTAACCTCCAGGGTGATGAGAGGTTTCTCTTCACCCTGCACATGTTGACAGGACATAGTCCCGTCTGGGGCTATTATCCTCACATGCCCGATGTCGGCATGTGAGATAATCCGTCCAGTAGGGCGCCCCGCCCCTACTGGTTGCTGAAGTTTTTTTCATCAACAGAGGGTTGCCCCTGTTGATGTCGCTTACCAGCGGACTGTCAAGTCCGCTGACTGCGTGGCGCCGGACGCGGCTTCATGCATTCATTGGCGTAATGGCCCATCTTCGCGCATTTATTGCAGCGAAGAAACTTCTTTTTTTTCGGTTGCCTCGGTGTCGAGGCAACTGCAACCGATAGGTTCATCGGTTCTGGACCTCCTCCGCCCGCGCCCTGGCGCGGTTTTGGTGTCTCGGGACGAAGTGTGAACTTCGTATATTCGAGAAATTGTTATTGTTAACATGCTGCTCTGGCGGCATGTTAAAGTCGAAAGGCAGTTGAGCTTTTCGACTAACCCCAGCATGTGTTGCTGCTGAACGCATTCTGAATTTCTCTCGGATGCTTTCGTCTATAGCATCCCTCAGAGTCTTTGGAGGAACCCGATAAAGTCTCTGCTTGATGGGACCGACATTCCGTCCCTTCATGAAGCCAGTGACCTGCATGGCAGGGG
>MIQA02024427.1:0-16446 GCA_001887855.2 Sclerospora graminicola
CATGGCCAGTGGATTCTGGGTGGTCTCTATGACCGATCGTGCACGGGAGATCTCTGCGTTCGTGACGCCCTTCGGGTTGTTCGAGTGGAACCGGATGCCGTTTGGTTTGAAGGATGCCCCGCAGATCTATCAACGGCTGATAGATAACACGCTGTACGGACACTTCAAGATCAAGGCGGATCAATATCCGGCTCTGGTCGCAGATGTGTTCACCAAAGGTGACCCGGACCCCGACCCAAAACCTCAGTTTTCGGGCGGCAGTCTTACATTGATGACATTCTTGTGACGGCTACTACTTGGGATTTACTGTGTGACAAAGTGGAAAAGTTGATGATTACGTGTGAAAAGTGGAATCTTTCGATTAGTGTGGTTAAGAGTTTCTGGGGAAAGACTAAGGTAACCTATCTGGGTCATCAAGTGTCGATTGCCGGATTGGAGGCTAACCCGAAGGATTTGGAATCCTTGAGTAATCTGCCTTTCCCGCGATCCCTAAAGGCTATGCAATCCTTTTTGGGGAGCCTGAATTATTACAGTCGGTTCATCGAGGATTTTGCAGTCTATGCGGCGGTCTTGTATGAGTTGCGGGAGGTGGATTACCACAAGCTAAGAGAGCAGGATAGGCAGGCGGAGACGCGAGCCGGGCCGGCAATATCAGCCAATGAGATGCCGCCCTTGTCAGCTATATCGAGAAGGCACCCTTCTCTGCCCCGATAGGCGGCCGGATGCCGGATTCCTGCGCGGCCGGCCCGGACGACCACATGACTCGAGCGATGTTAGCCTTTGGTATGCTAAAGGCGAAGATGGCGACTACACCGGTCCTGAAACATTTCGATGTTAATAAGATTCCTGTGGTTTTCATCTACGCTAACAAATGGGCCATCTCAGCTGCCCTCTTTCAAGATCATGACGGAGTGTACTGTCCCGTGACATTCACCAGCCGGACCCTGAAGGCTAATGAAGAAAATTTCGGATTAGTGGATAAAGAAGTTTTGGCCTTATTGCGGATCCTGGATGTGTGTTATACTATGTTGGTGTCTCGGCCTATCAAGGTACTATCTAGACGGTCGACCCTATCATGGCTCCTGACGGCGAATGGAATTGACGGCCGGCTGGGTAGATGGGCGGCTCTGCTGTCTCAGTGGTCCCTCGAAGTAATTAAGTGTACTAAGGAAGAAGAGGAGATACTGGGCACGCTGGCTGCCAGCATTACCCCAAGGGCAGAAGTGGAGGAAGCACTGATAGCGATAGCGCCTCGGAAGCAGCCTCGACAATCCATCGTATTACCGCCGCCAACAGTGGGACCCACGGAGGAACTAATGGTTTTGAGTTTTGACGGGTCGGCGAGTGTAAAGAAGGGAGTCGGGGCCTATAGTGCTATTGTGTGGAAGTTGCCCGAATGGAAAGTGGTCACGGCCGCCTCGGATTTCACGCCTGGCATAACTGTGAACGAAGCAGAGTACAGAGGGCTTTTACTTTGCCTAGATCTGCTGGCTGGCCGGACGCAGGGGCGGATCATCATATGTGGTGATTCCAATCTGGTGATCCGGCAAATCACAGGAGAGATAGATTGCAAGGCGCCCCGGCTGAGATTGTTGAACGATCGGGTTATGTCCGCCCTGCGGAGATGGCTAGAACACGAGCTGGTACATGTCAAACGGGACTGGAATAAGAGCGCAGATCACTTGGCTACGCTGGCCATGCGTGACCAAGTGGGGGTAACGGTTTCCGATCCAGCTCTGTTGTCAGATTTGACGGAGATCAATCGGCTGCCATAAATTATCCACCCGGCTAACACGGAAGAGGTAATCCAGGTGAGCGCCGTCACCCGGTCGCAGAAGCGCCGTTCTTCAGCCGCTGGTTCACTATCCCCAGAAGCAATGAGCGAAGGGATAGTGCAACAGTTACGAGCAGAGCGGATTCTACAAGCGCAGGACGAGGAAGAATGGATAGTGGACCTCAAGGCGTACCTTAACGATAAACTGACAGCCGAACAAGCTAAAGAATGCTTCAAGTTGGCCCCGGATTACGAAGTGGATGAAAACGGGTCACTGTTTTTCTACCGGGACGCTGACCAGCCGGAGATCGAGAGGGATAAATCCGCTCGGTTAGTAGTGCCCACTACCCTACAGCCGGATATCCTCAATCATTATCACGTGAGCTTAGAAGGAGGACATCAGGGCATCGGCCGGACATATCACAAGATTAAGGCACATTTCCACTGGCGGGGGCTCTACCGTACTGTACAAGCCTATGTGGGAAGCTGCCCGGACTGTGAAACAGGGAAAGGCCGGCCGACCATCAGAGGGCGGTCGCCGGGGAATATACAAGCTACCTACCCTTTTTAAGTCATTGCGATTGATCATATCCCGTCCTTACCCAAGTCTCGAAATGGGTACACATAGCTGCTGATCTGGACGGATTTGTTTACCGGACTGGTCATAGCCAAGGCCAGTTCCATCCGTACCGCCCAACAGGTTGCCCAAAGCTACGAGGAATATTTGTTCAGGCGGTTCGGGGCGAGCGAGGTCATTCGGCACGATAGGGAGCCCGAAGTTATGGCGGACGTATTCCGAGCTTTCAACAAGATCTTAGGACAGAAACAGAGCGCAACTATGGCTTACTGCCCACAGGCGAACGGAAAAGCCGAAAGGATGGTTCAGACTCTGACTAGAGCCCTCAAGATGTATGTGGTGGAGGCGGATCAGTGCGACTGGGACGAATATGCGGAGAGACTGGTTTTCGCCCTCAATTCGTCGTACGATCGGGTAAGAGGCGACACCCTTTTCAATTTGGCTTACGGATGGGATCCCCGATCCACTTTGGAAGCCGCCATACCAATAGGGTGCACCAGAAGCCGGGACAGAGACGCCCGTCGCTGGATGATGGGAGTGCAACGCCACAGGCGAAGGAACAAGTAAACGAACGCCTCCGACAAGCAATCAAGGACCGCGCCGGTCAGAACAACGACCGAGCCAGGGAACACGGCATAGAGCCCGGTTCCCGGGTATGGCTGTACCTGGATCGGGTCAAGGAGGGCTATGCACGGAAGTTGGCGCATATGTGGCATGGCCCCTTCCGAGTAGCAGAACTGGTCGGGGATCATGCAGTTAAGCTGGTCACGGTAGGCACGGATTATAGCGTTTTCCTGATAGTGCATGTTTCCAAGTTGAAGTTGGTTAAGCATTTCCCGGACCGCCCAAACACGCGCCTTACGGTGGAGAGCGACCGGCTAGATTTCGATGAAGCCCTACTGCCGGAGGACAGCTGGGACAAGCCGTTAGATCCGGATGAGTACGAAGTAGAAGAAATTTTGGACGTTCGGAATGGACGGAAAACCCGGTTTGGGCGGATCCACAGAGAGTTTCTCGTGCAGTGGAAAAATTGCGAGGAGCGGTCGTGGGTGGACGAGCTGGATCTAAATTGTGGAGCTTTAATGAGAGAATTCGATCGCCGGCGGGCGAGCCGAAACCGCTTCGGGGCCATGCAGACCCATGAAGAAGGTGAGGCGGAGTCAGAGAATTAGTCCATCCGGCTCCCGGGCAGTAGGCACGGCCGGATCAATTAACACCAATCAGCCAAGCAATCGGCGGATGGAAATTAGTCTGGTCAGAAGTGGGCCGATCGGGTGTTGGAGTAAACTTCGAGTCAGTGTTGTGCCGGATGGATCGGATGTTGGAGTAATATTCGAATCAGTATGGTGCCGGATGGGCTGCCCTGGACGACGCTCTAGGCCGGCCGGATGGGCATCTGGACCTACCGCCGATGGCTGCGTGGTGGTCGGGGAGTGTCCCGGTAGGGGATCGATGGGGGCGTTGTCGCGTTCGGACATAGGGACAGTAAAAATCGAAGTGTGGGAGATGTGGTAAGCTCGTGCCTCAACCGTTGTGCGGCTGCGACAAGACTCAGGGGCAGCTGTGGTGAAGTGTTCCAGAAATTAACGGACTAATATTAATAGTGGACGCCCCCACCTGATTGGTTAAAATGTCGCCCTTACCTGGATGCCCGGACCAGTCAATAGAGGACGCGATCTGAGGGCCGCCGGACGCATCTACGAGCGGCCGGACGGCGCTAGGCCTGGGATCAGGCCGGACGAACGTGACAGAAGGCGTGGATAGTTGCGCTAGCGGGCTAAGCGGACGGAACGACCGCGGATGGCAGACGGCCGAGGGGCGGATTGGTGGCGGATTGTTTGGAAAGTATGAGCGAAAGGGGCTTGAAGGAAGATGAGTGTTCAAGTGGATGAAGGAGGCACCAGGATCGGATGAGAAGCTGCCAAGGAAGTGCTAGCGCCAGCGGCCAGGGAGCTCGGATGGATGGCCATCCGGCCGAGCCGGCCGGGTACAATGTACCATCCGGACTGGTACCAGCTGGGTTCGGTGTACCGTCCGGGCTGGTACCATCTGGGGTTGGTGTACCGGCCAGGCGGATACACAAAATCGGAGTTAACCGGGCTACTTCGGGTAAGACACATGACTGGTCAGCCGGGCTATTTGGGGTAGGTTACACAAAAGGGAGTATTGGATATAGGATAAATCAGTATACGTTTCGCTTTCTTAGACACAAGTCGCTTTTATTGGCTCACAGCGGAGGGCTAACAAGGTCCCCTCTTGCTCCTATTGGTTTGCCCGGGGAAGGTTAAGTTAACCCACCGGAAGTCCCCTGACCGGGAGTTGCGGCGTCTTCGTATACTCACCTCAAGTCGCCCGTGTTTTGAACACGGTATTAAGTTTTGGGAAGTGGTGACATTTTAGCCTTCTGTGGAAGAGCGTGGAGTTTTATTTGGATTCCCCTTTTACATACACGTTTGGATTCACCCTTCATAATTATTGGTTTAGCTGGCCGATTGATTATTCTCGGTCCAGCCGGCACTTTACAAAGTTCAAGTATATTGCCCGAAGAGCTCCCCGGTGACGATTTCCGGCCAGGTGCTACCCCTAGTCCTAACCCTCATCTCCCTATTCGACGGATTTACACTTTTCGCCCCAGAGTCCACCAAGAGAGCAAACCAGCCAGTACTGACGGGTACACAAGGTGAGCTTTCAACATGCAACATCCGAGCAGTCACGATCAAGCGGATGGAAGTGACCGATACAGCCGGCCGGATGCCGGATCGGATCATGACTCGGATGGACGGAGTACCCCCTCCGACAGTCAGTCGTCTGAGCCCCCCGTGGGTGTTCACGTCTGAGGAAGAATGTCTGAGAGCGGCTACACCACAACAACTCCATCATACGGTGGTATGAGGAGCGTAAAGCTCCTAGCCCTCGTCATTCGCCTGGTCGGAGCGAAGACGACTTTGAGGTGGCAGGTGGTGCTCCACCTGCCAAGAAACAACGCGCAGAAGCAGCTTACGCTGCTTCTGAATCACCCTGTTGTACGGAACCCATGTTCCGTAGAAAGTGGGGTTTTGGACCCCAGCATGGACGCTTATGCCCGATAGTAGTGGGCACACTAAGCGCGATTGTCAATATCCATTATTTGACATTAATGCGCTTGATGATTGCGAAGAGGTTTCGATCGCAGTACCGACGATAGACGTCGGTACTTCATCGACCTTTTCTATCAGGGTCGTTATTATACAAACCGGAAAGGGTCGCGCAAGAATAGGGACGATAAGGACGCCCTTACTCAAAGTTGGAATGCCTTTGTTGAAAACTACAACAAAGATCCCGACGAATACGTGAGCAAGATTCACGTAAACCGCGAGCGCTTCTTAAAGCACTCACGCTCAGGTTAAATGGAGTTTATCCATTTTACCTGCATCAAAGAAGGACTCTCTTGCGGAGTTCGTTCTCACATGACTTGCCCTTGTTGCCCCAAGGGAGCTCCTCGTCTTACCGAAAAGGATCTAAGAGGGTACCGAGGTTACTCGGTACCCGCTAGTGTTAAGAGCCTCATTGATGCTCTTAATGCATCAGCACCTAGTGCCGATGCTAAGCAGTTATCAACACCTAGTGTTGATGCTTCTTTTGAGTTTGAGGAGAAGTATCCTTCTCAAACTCCTGCAGGAGGTCTGGGGCATCCGCTCTTAGCACCTCAATCGGTTCCCAAGTGTCAAACTCTAGGGAATATCCCAACCAGCGTGCCAGGTACTCGGTACGCTGCCCCTTCTTATAGGGAACCGAGCGCTTCGATAGCAATGTTCGAGAATATAACGCTTATTCCCCTGATTATCAATCAGGGGCGGCGGTGGTTGGTGGTTCCCTCGGCGTTGTTGTTGCGGAGCATGGTTATCAGCTCCGCAAGCTCGAGAGGCAATGTAACGCCTTGAGCGCCGACATGTCTCACTCGATGAAGACGTATCGTTCTCATCGAGACGAGAATCGCGACATTTTAAGCACGCATCTCGTAATGCAGCAGAAGAATGATCTTCTGCTGGTCGAAGTTGGTCGACTAAAGTCGGAGATGGAAACTCTCCAGACTTCCCACAATTGGTTGGAGACCGATTACAAGTCTCTCTTGGGAGACTTGAAGAAGCACGGCATTCGCCGTGGCGATGCGTCTCGTCCGAAGACGTAGACGATCGGTACGGCTTGAGCCTCCCAACGTAAAACGTTGGGTGAAGGCGCATGGCCGCGGGAATGTCTAATGTATAGGCATTCCCCTTAACGCTTTGGACCTTGAAAGGTCCAATGAACTTAAGGAGCAACTTCCGTGTAGGGAAGTTGCTAATTGCATGTGTAGGCTAATTAGTTGTAGATAATAACACTAATTCACCTTTTTGAAAAGAAATTAAATTCTTCCTTCCATTCTTATCTGCATTCTGCTTCTGCTTGTCAAAAGCAGAAGCAAGTGCGTCTTTTACATAGCGTATTACAGCTTGGCGCTGTAATACAAATTCATCTACTGCTTTATTAGCACTAGATGGGTTGTTTTCATTGTCTGCAGCCATTGCTGCAGACACATATTCCGCATAAGCAGCTTCAGTGAATGAAGCTGCTTGAGTTTCTACTGTGTTAGCAGTAGAAGACTCGTCAGTCTCTTCGCAAGTTGCGGCTGCAACTAGCGCATCGACTCGCTCAAAATTTGAGCGGGTCCCTCCCCCACTTAGATTTGGCGAACCGCCAAGTAAAGCTGGGGTTCGTGGATGCCTAAAGGCATTCACGTAGAACGGTGTATGCTTTGAAGAAGCATGCACCGAGTTGTTTATTGCAAACTCGGTGAGTGGCAAATAGTCACTCCACTGCTCGAAGGCATGCGCGTACGAACGCAGCATGTCTCCGAGAACGCGGTTAACGCTTTCAGTTTGCCCATCCGTTTCCGGATGGTCCGCAGTTGACATCTCCAACTGCGTGCCCAACAAAGAGAACGTTTCTTGCCAGAAACGTCCTGTGAATCTCGGATCTCGATCCGAGACTATGTTTTCGGGTATTTCGTGTAAACGGAATACCGTGTCAACGAATATCCGCGCCGTTTTGCGCAGCGGTGACATTCGCTGACACTGCAGCAAGATGAACCATCTTGCTGAAGCGGTTTACAAAGACCACTATGTCTGTTTTCCGACTGTGATCAGCCGGAAGACCAAAGATAAAGTCCATGGAAATGGACTTCCAACACTCTGTCGAAACCGGCAGAGATTGGAGGGGAGCCTGCGCAGAGTACGCAGACTTGACGCGCTGGCATATCTCGCAAGCGCGTACGTACTTGCGTACCCATTTATACTGGTTACGCCAGTAGAAATCGCGTGCGAGAGAAGCATACGTCTTCTCTCGACCTTGATGCCCCGAAATCGGTGCATCATGGTACTCAAACAAAATTCGATGTTTGAGATCATCGTCGTTTGGTACGATGATGCCACTTACATCATCTTGGTCTGTGTTATAAAGCAACAGACAATCGTGCAATCTGTTGGAAGTTGAAGTCGTCGACTGAAGTGTGAGTTGTGTTTCTAATTTTAGCATTTCTATTACACTTTAGAAATAGGTACATTCGTGACAAACACGCTAATACGGGCAGTTGTAAAACTACTTTGGCGGCGCACGATGGCATAGGAACCATGGGTAATAATGCATGATAATATATTTTAGTTTTACTTTTACTTTCATCTGTTCTAGCGCGTTCGTACCTTCGGTTGCTTTGCGGTTAAATTTGAAAAGGTTATGAGCCCAATGCCGCAGAAAGAAGGAGCGGACAACGTCTCAGGAAAGCAAGCGACTACCGGAAATGTCAACTTGGGATCCCGGGACCGAGTTTCGGTCAGCGGTGAAGAGAAGCAAAATGGAGATATTCGTGATGAACACCATCAAGCACAAGAAGAGATGAAGAATTTGGTAAAACTCATGACGAAGATGAACGAAAGACTGAACGAGTTGGAGTCGCCGAAGGTCGACGCAAATCCACTAGGAATGGATAGTTTCTTTCGAAATGGCGAGAAAAGGCGCATGCGTTTAGAGTCTTTGGACGGAGGTCTGGATGGTGGCGGAAAACCGCAGCCCGACCGAATGGCTCCAGGTCAAGGACAATTTTAGCAAGGCTGGAATGTGAATAACGGAAATTTAACATCACCAAAGTAAATCCCACTGCGCAGGAAATGAAGCTACAGATCAAGGAATTCACAGGGGTCGAAGTGTACAAGGGGCTTGGATCAAACTTTAAAGAATGGGGTTTGCGGTTTATGCGGCAGATAGCCATGGCAGAGAGTGCCAGCGGCTTTCCCTGGAACGAGGGCGTAAAAGTAGATGTCTTAGGACACTACTTGGGCGGAACCGCCAAAAAATATTTTCACAAGCAAGTCGGGGCGTGTGGAACATTAAACCATCACTGTGGAATATTTTGGACCAAATGCTTGAAGCATTTAAAACTAGCATATCTACGGCGCAAGGAATGAAGTTACTTACCGCCAAGAAGGACCCTAGACGGACGTGGCCCGAACACTTATTCTACCTGGTCGCAGTAAGTGAGGCGTCAGGGTGCAAGGAAGAATTAATCTTGGAAAGTGTGCTGAAATATTCCGCGCCTGAACTACGCGGATTACTGTCGGCCAGGTACAATCCTTTGCAGATGGATCACCTGAAACATGCAGTTTGCACAGTGGCTGGATCAAGATACAAACGGTAAGGCGAAGAGTCGAGACGTGGTAAACCAAGTGCAGCACAGGGTGCTCAAGAAATGCTTTAAGTGCGAAAAACCCGGACATATTGCGCGAAACCGCAGGTCGGGAAACAAGGTAAAAGAAGGCAGGGAGCGAGGAATAAAGTTTACGCTGTGTGTTCGTGATCAGGTAAAAGAAGTGGACACGGAATGGATCCTTGACACCGGAGCCAGTCAGCACCTAATTCAAGATAAGGGCGCGCTCGAAAGCGTGAAAGAATGTAATCTGGAATGTGTACTGCCGGACCAAAAGATTTTGCGGTTGTCGCTTAAGGGATCAGTGGTTTTAAACGTGAAAGCGAATCGGGTGGCACAGCAAGTACGACTCACCGACGTGTATTACGCTGAGAACCTGGCAAAAAATATCATTTCTTATGGAAAGCTGGAAGAAAAGGGTTTTATACTAAGTTATAATGGAAATAACAGGTCATTGATAGAGAAGAAGAGTGGAGAAATTGTCTTCGACGTGGAGCGCAGACAAGACATACTGGTGATTGACACTTCAAGTGGCGATAAAAGCCAAGTTGATGACGTAATTTTTTCGGCAATGGAAGATCCACTAAATGACGTGCAAGAAGGGTCCTTGATGCACTTTCACACCCGTCTCGGACACCTAAACTTCGACACGATAAAAAAGGTGGCAAGGGACCCTAATTGAGGGATTAAACTCACTGATAATGTGAGGCGCAATTGTTTCACCTGTGCTGAAGGTAAACAATCATGGAACACGCAGCAAAAGCAAGACAGTGGACAAAACTCGCCCATCGACCGAATAGGCGGAGTGATACGCAGCGACTTGAAGGGACCAATGACGCCGAAGGATCGGCGCGGAAATAGGTACTTGGTCAATTTCGTGGAGCATAAATCCAATTACTGTCGAGTGTTCGTCGCTAAAACCAACGGCGAAGCTGCGAAAATGTTCGAGCACTTCTTGGTGTATTTCGAAAAAAGGTTCGGTTGTCGAATACACCTCCTTCGAACGGACGGCGGTGCAGAATACAGGAACGTCGACCTATTCTGTAAGAAAACCGGTGTGAAATGACAAATCCGTGAAGCTGAGAATCAAGCGTCTAACGGAAAGGCCGACCGAATGCACCGGACAGTCCTAAAAATGGCGAGATGCATGATATTTGCATAGGGCATTTTTAGGGAGATGTGGTGGAGTACTCGGCGTACATTCTAAATCGAAGCCCTACGAGGGAAAGCGCAATAATGGCGTCGCCCATAGAAGGTTTGACAGGTAAATCGCAGAATATTGGCGATATCGTTGCATTTGGAAGCCCGTGTACGGTTTTTCGCGATCCAAGGAAGAATTCGCTTCAACCAAGGGCAAAAGCATTGAAAAATCCGACGAAACCAAAAGGTACCGCGTGTATCTTCCGAAGGAAAGGCTCGTGATCGTGACGCAGCACGTCAGAAACATCGAGACACTGAATCCGATCCAAAACGAGCAATTCAGAAGGACACAAGAAGTGCAACAAGAGACAACTAACGAGGCGAATGTTTGCGAAGAAAACGGCATGGAAGCAAGAACCGAAGAAGACGTACAAGAACAAAATGCTGCGGAATCAGGCGGAAGGATGGTGACAAGAAAAGGTTCACAAGATAAAGTCAACATGGTTTTTTGCAAGGATCCAAAGCGGTACAAGGAGCCGTTAAACTGCAAGGAAGCGAAACATTGGATAAAAGCGATGGTAGGGGAGATAGAGACGCTTGAGCAAAACGAGACGTGGAAAATCGTTAGAAGGGAGTCTGGTGTGAAACCGCTGCACTCTAAATGAGTGTTTAAAACAAAATTGAATCACGATGGAAACATTGAACGTTATAAAGCCCGGTTGGTTGCGTGTGGGAACGAACAGGTATACGGAGCGAACTATTACGAAACCTTCTCTGCAGTAATGGATATAACGACAAGCAGACTAATTCTGGCGATGTTAATAATTTGGGAGGTAACCGCTAGGCACGGCGACGTGCCGAACGCCTATGTGAAAGCGCCTACGGAAAAGGTATGAGCATATATCTCGAAATACCAGTGGGGATGGAAATTTCGCAGGAAATACTAAATATAAAGGAGGCCAAGGAACAGAAGGAATTGCTGCTCAAATTGGAGAAGAGTCTTTACGGGTTGAAGCAGGCGGGACGGCTCTGGAACAAATTACTGCATGAATCCATAACGAAGCATGGATACGCGCAGTGCCTAACGGATAAGTGCCTGTACGTGAAGCGAGATGATGAAGGAATCACTTTGGTAGGAGTATATGTAGACGATATGTTTATCACGGCAACAGATGACTCTCGAGTGGAGGCGCTTTTTGACGAGCTAAATGAATTACAATTAAAAAAATTAGGACCGGTCTCGAAGTTTCTCGGCATAAGGGTGGATTGCAACTCGGTTGGATGCAAACTGGATCAGTGACAAAATATTGACGAACTGATTGCCAAGATGGGCTTGGAAGACTGTAACCCTGTTTGTGCACCGACTGATGAAACCGACGGTGTAGAACGCGAAGACCAGACACCATTGCTAAAGTCGGGACCCGAACCGACCGTTGCGGACTTTCAGTCCCTAGCTGGGAGTTTATTGTGGATCGCATGATGCACCAGGCCGGACATCATGTTTGCGGTGCATCGCATGACTCGTGCTACCCACGCGCCTACTGTGCACCACTGGAAGCTAGCGAAGAGAGTGGTGAAATACCTCAAAGGAACAGCTGGATTGAAACTCACTATGGTAAAAGACACTGCGGCTGAAAAAGATTTGTTTTCACTAAGGTGTTACAGGGATGCTGACTACGCAGGAGACAAGTTCGACAGGAAATCTATTACGGGTGGACTCCTAAAATTGAATGGAATGATAATCGCTTGGAAGTGTAAAAAGCAGGGTGGAATTTCGTTATTGACCATGGAAGCTGAATTCACTGCAAGTTCAATGGTAATTCAAGAGGTGCTAGGAATTAAGGGGCTGCTCAAAGAAATGGGACTAAAGGTAAAGGTGCCCGTGGAATTGCTCATGGACAATCAGGCGGCGATTAAACAATTGCAAAACAAGGAAAGCAGCGCACGAGCGAAGCACATCGACGTACGTTTGAAGTTTGTGAAAAGCCATGTGAAAGAGGGCATTATCAGGCCAAGCTATGTCGAGACAAGAAAAATGGAAGCGGATATATTGACAAACGGATTGAGCGCAGCGAAGCTACTGGAGCTACGAAGCATGGTTGGGTTGGTTCCGTAAGTGTCGGACGCGCGCCGAGAAGGAGTGTTGGAAGTTGAAGTTGTCGACTGAAGTGTGAGTTGTGTTTCTAATTTTAGCATTTCTATTTCACTTTAGAAATAGGTACATTCGTGACAAACACGCTAATACGGGCAGTTGTAAAACTACTTTGGCGGCGCACGATCGCATACGAACCATGGGTTATAATGCATGATAATATATTTTAGTTTTACTTTTACTTTCATCTGTTCTAGCGCGTTCGTACCTTCGGTTGCTTTGCGGTTAAATGTGAAAACAATCGACAACAATGCACGTAAGCGCGAAGGAACTCTGGAAGTTCCTCGCGCTTCCGATCAGATTGATTACTAAGGTAATCATTCAGCAGACGAGTTTCCTCGTCTGTTTCGTACGCTTGACGTACCTGTCGTACGAGTGACGACGACAGAGCAGTGCAACGTATTGTGTTTGCACTGATTGCCTCCGTTACAGACGGTTTCGTCTCGTAATCGGGGCGTCGTGATAGCGCATCCGCTATCACGTTCAACTTTCCCGGTTTGTATTCAACCGTGAAGTTGTATTCGGCAAATAATGACAGCCAACGTGCCAATCTTTGGGAGATGTGTGGTGAATTCACGGCCGTGCGTAACGACGCATGGTCCGTGTAAATAACAAATGGTCTATCTCCTAAGAGAAATATCCGAAACGTTGCCAGTGCATACTTCATGGCAAGGATTTCCTTATCGTGCTCTGGATAGTTGCGCTCGGCTAGGCGCAGCTGACGCGATTGATAGAAAATCACGCGATCCCGACCATCATGATCGCGCTGCATCAAGGCGCAGCCGATGGCGAAATCGCTCGTGTCGTAAACGACGAGAAACGGTCGCTCGTTATCGGCTATTGCCAAGACGGGAGCTTCAGTCAAGCTACGCTTGACTGCATCAAATGCAACTTGGCACTGGGTATCCCAGCGCCATTCGACATCTTTCTTAAGTAATTGTGAAAGAGGTCGAATTAAACCGGCATAATTGCACGAATATTTGTGCAAATATGTCGCCAACCCAAGGAACTTTCGAAGTTCCTTGACGTTGTTTGGCGTAGGCCATTCAACGATCACCCTGATCTTTTCCGGATCGGGGCGCACTCCGTTCTTGCCTACAAAGCAGCCAAGAACGGGTATCTCAGGTGCACCAAAGGTGCACTTCTTTAAATTTGCATAGAGCTTGTGCTTACGCACAAGCTCTAACACCTGACGTAGATGTTCTTTATGAACATCTACATCAGTCTTACCATGTTCAGCCTTACTATGGATGAACACGTCGTCAAAGTAGCTCGGTGCGAATTCTCGCACCGGGCGCAATAGATGCGTGACGCATCTATTGAAAGTAGCAGGGGCATTTCGAAGCCCCTGCGGCATCACAAGCCACTCCCAAAGCATACCGCTTGGGGTGCTTACAGCCGTGAGAGGGATATCCTTCTCACGCATGAGGATTTGGTAGAAACCATCCCTCAAATCGAGAGCACTGAAAACGGTGCTCCCGCTCATGCCATCAATGATGACATCTTTCCGCGGTATCGGCGTATGCGTCGGTACCGTGGCTGCGTTCAGCTTAGTTTATTAAAAGCATGAACGATTCCCCACCCGCCAGTGGATTTCTTCACACAAAAGGTGGAATTGGAGTGCGGTGAGGTAGACTCCCGCACATGTCCCGCCTTGCGACGAGTTTCAAAGAACTCTCGATTGCTTTGGCCTGGTCACGCGGCAATTGCCGCGTGACACAGTACTTCGTGCCAGGCAGGAGATCAATTTCGTGCCTAGTTCCCTTATCCTTTGGGAGCTCGCAAGGTACTTCTTCTGGGAATACGTCAGCGTATTTCCAAAGTACCTCAAAGTACGGGGAAGTCGCTTTAAGCGACTCCCAGCTCTGCGCTTCAAAGCGCTGAACTTTGGTTTGCTCATTGGGAACGAGTTTGTTCCCAATGCCTTCTAATTGAAAGTGGATATTCGCTCACGAATATCCACAACCTCATCATATGCGACAATGACGCAGATCTGTTCGATCTGATCATTGCGCAAGTTCCTCACGAACTTCTTCCAGCTCAAGGCTGGAAGGGCCATTACTTATTAACTTAAGCTCGGAGGGTTGTCAAGTGTGAGAGACTGGGTAGCTAATCCAGTCTCTGTCTGCGTCAAGACGTTGATCGTCTCGACGGACACAGCTGCGAGATCAGACGCACTCGTCTGATCTGTTGCCTGATCTGTTGCACGGTGATCATCACGCGTGCACAAGGCATTATCCTCATGGTGACCACTGTCTACCATGGCATGCATGCACTCACGACTGCTTCAGTCGTCAGTTCTTCAGTTTCGACACGGAAGTCATTTGCCTCCGTGACGGGTTCATTTCCCTCACAGTGGGTGTTTCCCACCGTGTATATATTCTCTATACCACGACCGTCATCGGTCGTAGTAGTAACTTCAACACGGGAGTGTTTTGCACCCGTGTTGCACACATTACTGACACGCAACGACTCGTTCGTCGCGTGTTCGCGTCCCTCTGGACTCTGATCAGCGGGTGTACTATCCGCTGACCTAGTCGGATCAGGTCTGGTGGTGCCATCGCTATCCACCAGACTGTCTGACACTGCGGTTGTATCATTAGATACAGCCGGATTACTCACAGGGTGATCAGATCCTGTGAGACCGCCGCAGTCGATCGACAGGTTAACCCAGTCAATCGTTGGTTGATGCTTGACATCCAAGGGATGCCCAAAATAACATCGAACTTGTCGTCAAGATCGAGGACGATGGATTCGTCCTCGAACGACAGTTCGCCTAATTCGAAGCGTGTGCGAATCACACGCTTTGGTATAGTCACGGTTGCACCTGTTGATAACCGGACTGACAACATGCTTCGTGGAGATTGATTCTCCATGAAGTTCAACGACGTTAGAACTTCAGTTCTAACGAAATTGTTTGACGCTCCTGTGTCAAACAGAGCACGCATGGAGACATCGTTTCCATGCGGCTTAACCTCCAGGGTAATGAGAGGTTTCTCTTCACCCTGCACATGTTGACAGGACATAGTCCCGTCTGGGGCTATTATCCTCACATGCCCGATGTCGGCATGTGAGATAACCCGTCCAGTAGGGCGCCCCGCCCCTACTGGTTGTTGACGTTTTTTGCATCAACAGAGGGTTGCCCCTGTTGATGTCGCTTGCCAGCAGACTGTCCAGTCCGCTGACTGCGTGGCGCCGGACGCGGCGCCATGCATTCATGGGCGTAATGGCCCATCTTCGCGCATCGATTGCAGCGAAGGAACTTCTTGTTCTTCGGTTGCCTCGGTGTCGAGGCAACTGCAACCGATAGGTCCATCGGTTCTGGACCTCCTCCGCCCGCGTCCTGGCGCGGGTTTTGGTTTCTCGGGACGAAGTGTGAACTTCGTCTCGACGGAAATTGTTATTATTAACATGCTGCACTGGCGGCATGTTATAGTCGAAAGGCACTTGAGCTTTTCGACTAACCCCAGCATGCGTTGCTGCTGAACGCATGCTGAATTCCTCTCGGATGCTTTGGTCAATAGCATCCCTCAGAGTCTTTGGGGGAACCCGATAAAGACTCTGTTTGATGGGACCGTCATTCAGTCCCTTCATGAAGCCAGTGACCTGCATGGCAGGGGCACCGGCTCGTATACAATATTTGATAACAAATATTGTATTTTCTGAGCGTACGCATGTAGGCTCAGCTTGCCCTGCTTGAGTTCCATGAACTCTTCACGGCAACTTAGCTCCATTTATGGAGCTTCGAAGTTGAGCTTCAGCTCAACTTTTAAATCCTGATACATCAGGAACGCAGATCCATCAGTGGATCTGCGGCTCATCGTCCATGTCCTGGTGCGACCGCCTAGGCATGTGGTGACGAAATAAGCTTGTGAACGCGGGTCCACAATCTTTTGCGCAGAGAGGACATCTTCCACCTCTGTGAACCACGTACGAAGGGATTCACCCCCTTCGCCAGTAAAGGTCGGGATCCGTGCCTTTACTACTTCAACGCTCGCACTAGGTGCGGGCGTTGTTGTTGTTGTTGTTTGCGACCGCAATATTGCGTTAGGCACATGAGGATCAACGTACATCCCCTTGAAACGGGT